>JAOTRN010000003.1:20617324-20631556 GCA_028566695.1 Bagroides melapterus | reverse complement strand
TTAAAAAAATACAAGTTTCATGAAGTCCACCATGTGAAATATTAGAAGAATTATAATTAAAAATATTTCTGCTAAGTTGTGGGTGTGGCCAGGGTGGAGTTCTGAATACTTGAATCTCAGGAACCGCAAGATTGATCGAGCTGAAACGCCCTAATAAACATACCATGCCATATTATCACAAGCCTCTCCAACACCCACTGACATTAGCTTGGATTCTGAATTTCACCACTGGTTTCATGCTAATCATGAAGTCGACATTTAGTCCCCAAGTGGTAGTAATACGTTAACGCGCGTAAAGAGCCAGAAGGCATGCTGGTGAACCAGCTTCGACGACGACATCAAACATTCCCGGTTTATTAGCGCATCATCACAGCCTGCGGTGCGTTCGCATATCTCACACAGTCTTTCTCTTCCGATTGATTTCTCTTCCTTTCTCTTGTTGCTTGTGAGCGTTTCACGACAGGCTTAAAGACGCACCAGTTTTAAAAATATGAGAAGACAAAGATGCATGATCATCACCGTCGAAGACATAACTGATTGTTTTTCTCCCCAGTTAACCTATATTTAATCATCTGGTGCAACGATGTTCTGCAACGTCGTGAAAATCTCCTTCTAATATCTAAGTTTATTTAATTTATTTGGAAATTCTTGGTTAATTCTGTTTCCAGGACAGGAGGATGAAGTAGAATTTATAGTGTATGTATATGCATGATTTTAAGTTAAAAGAAAGAACAAAACTCTCGTACTTAAAAACCATTTATTTCTTATTTAAATCATACTTGGCCAGTGTTACTTCTGAAATCATGTGCAAGATACAAACGATGATGGTTGATCACAAGACATACAGCATTTGATTGTATAACAAAAAAAAAAAAAAAAAAAGACTCTCAAGGCCTTTATCTGAGCCGACCACGCCGTTTTGTTTTGTTTTTTTTATTGCCGCTTCAAATATGGATATATATGTAAATCAGATTTCTCGCTCCTCGGAATGACAGCAGTTGAAGCAGAAAGTCAGTTTACAGAAAGCACTTCAAAAAAAATTCCAGAAATGGTCATCTAGCAACAAATGGCTACTCGTTTTCAACATACAGTGCAAAACATGAAGGCAATCCTGGGATTTCTGGCTGATAAATGGACCACCTTTTATTCTTAATGTGTCGACTCAACACTAAAGCATACATCCTGGTAAATAAAGGATTCAGAAGAAAAAAAAGAAAGTTGTATAATACTCAAGTAACTTTACTTCAGTGTAAGTAGTCTGTTCTATCCTTCATTGATTTGATGGATACATGATGTCATGGTGATGAATGTAAGAGAGTACTGGCGACTAAACACTTGTATAGTAGAGGCACTAATACTGTACCACAGGAATTGATCTGATCTGTTTTTCAGTTCTACATATGTTCAGTCCAAATAATTGTGTTGTACATTTCCCTGGGAAAAAAATGGACCTAAAACCTCGTACAGCAGAGATCAAGATGGGTGAAAAACCACATCAGCCACACGGCATGACGTTTATCGTTTCTTTCTACGCAGGACACACGCCTGGTGGTGTGAGAAGGAATTGATGTGTACATCAGATGTCAGTTTACTGGTGCGGCTGATGGCAGTATATACATTTACTCATAACAACACTGATATCACAACAACATAATATTATCTAGAAAAGAATCTGATGACTTTCATGTCACTTTTTTTTTTTTTACAAAACATAAATTAAAAATAAATAAAAAAATCTGTCATTGTCAGAAAATTTTCAAACACACAGGAAACAGGTGTTTAATCATCGTGCACATGGAGCGAGGATGATACGCGTGCGTATTCAAAAGTCTGGACTTGGTGGTTTATATGAGATCAGCGCAAACATACAGACCCCACAATCTCCTGCTAGCAGAATCTTCAAGAAGTGAAGAAAAAAAAAAAAAAAACAGAAGTACAGCACAAATCATAAAATGACAGCAAGGGCCTTGAGTCACTGTCTGTAGTAGGCACCTGTGGACAAAGACAGACATGAGACCATAAACATGTGCATTATACATTTCCTTTAAATGTTCCTTTAATATTGTTCACCTTAATTACTAAGGAATTTTGATTAATGGATTGATACCAAAAATACTCTCAACAAGGCTACACTCAAAAACAAATCACTATCTGCATCACGACATTAAGGGCATGAGAATATTACCACAAGGGATGACCACACGAATATCACAAATCCTCAAGAATGAAGGGAATCATGTGAATCAGCTTCATGAAGCTTTAATGAGAAACTTTTAGCGCAACAACAGAAAACCAAATAAGCCAAGCCATTTTGATTCGCTTCCAGTTTCTCAAATTCCCCACAAGCGAATGACTACAAACTGAAATTGTGAACAATATAGTGTAAGAATTTGCAGACATTACAGCAGGTCAGATTGTTCTCTGTGCTATAACATGCTCTGGGATTTCTAACAAATGGGTTTTTAGTCAAAATGAGCTGACCAATCTTGACTGTTTCCTCTTTGCATGCGTTTCCATGATGTTGGTTAGATGCAGTTAGATATAATGACTTGAGCAGTTTTTTTCTGTCTGAATCTTCCTTCTAACTAACACAGAGAGCAGAACCAGAGAGATCGGAGCCAACACTGCACTGGTCCTCACTGACTCACTCGTCTGTCAGTCGTTCAGCGATTAAATCCAATTATTTCCAAGCTAAAGGTGCAAAACTGCCGAAGTACAGTTTCATACGTACAAACCTTTGTAAGCAGCTTCAGGTCTGGAAGGAGGGCGAGGGGAGAAGTTATCTGAATAATCGTAACTGGAGTCCACATTCACGTAGTTATGGATGTGTGGGGGAGGTCTGAAAATGAGGACGTTCATTTAAAGACTATAAAAATGTAGGTTTGAAACACTAATAATACTGGTGAATTTCCATTCTGTACACACGTCTGATACCTGGATGGTTTGGGATTCCGAGCTTTTTGGTAGTCGTACTCCTCTCGTGTTCGTGGTCGGGCCATTTCCTCCTCTGTGGGCTTAAATAAAACACAAGAGAACTTAAAAATCCTGATTATACATTTATCTACACTGACCACCAGAAACATCTCATTCACTCAGTCAATCATGTGAGAGGAGTGTAAATATCATGCAGATACAGGTCAACAACTGGTGAACCGCAGGAACTGGACGGATTCAATTTGGAAAACCAATGCCTGATCCACTTCCTGTGCCCACAGTAGCCTTGCCTTCATGTTCTAGGTGACCAGAGTGGAACCGTTCTGCTGTTGTAGCTCATCCACCTCAAGGTTCTGAGTGCCCACATGTTTGTTTATTCTCAGTAATGGTGGAGTTCCTGTCAGCTGAAATCAGTCTGCCCATTTGTCCTCTGTCCACGCTCACTAACATGTTTTCACTCAGTTCTGCCACTAATCAGATGCGTTTTATACTCAAGGAACTCTGTGATGCATGAGTCTGAAATTCTTAACCCGGCCCACCTGACACCACAACTGAAATCACCCTCATATTCATATTTTGATGAATATTATTAACTGAATCTCTCAACGTGTATTTGCATTTGATACACTGAGGTATCAGCAGAGGTATTCCTATTAACGTGGTCATATAGTACTGTGCCACCCGGATTACCCTGGAGTCTCCCTCGGCTCGTCTGTGCTGTCTCTCCTTCTCTCGAGACTTCTTGTACTCCCTTTCCTCTTCCTCCATTATTTGTCGAGCAATTTCCTTTTAAAGAAATATACGAATTATTAACACTAAATTTTAAAAGAAAATACCACTAGGACAAAGAGTGAATACGGACAGATTGTTCTTGGTCAAGTCATCTTTCTTTAGTAAATGTTTAATTTGCCTCTTTTAAGTTGTAATAACCAATAACGGCTGGAGTTAAGTGAAAACACCTACTAACCTCATCTTTTGCAACTTGAGCAGCTCGCCTGTCAGGTTTACTTGCCTGTATATTGGAGAAAAATATTCATGAGAATTGAGGTAATCAAAATTTTCCCGGTGATATAAAAGTAGTATGCGTACCATGAGCTCCTCTTCCTGTAGTCTGCGCGCAACCTCCATGTCTTTGATCTCCTGTGCTCGCAGGTCGATCTGAGACAAACCTTGCACTGCTTCCTTCACCCCGTACTCCTCCTGCACGCTCCTTCCTGCAGGGAGCACCAGAGAGCCGGTTCACATCATTCAAACACGTGGGTACGGTAGGGTCTGTACAAGTGCTTAAGATGGCAAGAATGAAATTTGATTTCTGATCACAAATCCATTTGACACAAACATCTGGACAAGCTTAGGTACCATTCTGGTAGCAACATGGATTTGTGCCATGCAGTGAAAGAGAAGAAATCATATGCACACTTATACGTTGGTCAGAGGATTCACCCTATAAGCCACAAGGAAGACAGTTTGAAAATAGTGTTAGATTATAGATTGATTAAAAGACCCTCCACCAGTTCACCAAACAGAGGCCAAGCGAAGATTGTAACATACTGAAACACGAAGGCCCTTGTGCATACCTCTGTACCTGGGGCTATGCCCTTTAGAGAGACTTCTAGAGCTGGGCTCCTCAAACACCTCATCACTGCTGTAGAGCCTCTGCCTGTTGCTGTAGTCTGCATTCTCCTCGCTTTCTTCCAAAAGGCGGCCGTCTATCTCTCGGCCTCTACTTCTGTCCCTACTCCGATGTCTTTCCCCGTCCCTTACTCTCTCCTTGCGTCCAGGTTTGTCTATTTCCAAGTCCAGGTCTCTATCTCTACTCTTGTGTCTGTAGCCGTTTTGTCCAAAGTCTGCTTCTCTGTGCTGGAATCTGTCTCTACTGAGGTCCTTATCGAGCTTCTCTTGACTTTTGTCTCTGTATGGTGCTTTATCTCCTTTTTTCCTTCTGTCTCGTTCTCTTTCTTGATCCCGATCTCTTCTCCTTGTCCTGTCCCTATCATACGGGTCATCTCTATATGCTCGCTCCTTCATGTTGAACGCTGGGTCCTGGTACCTCAGTTCTGCTTCTGCGTGCTTGTTTCTTCCAGCCAAGTATTCCTCTGGGTATTTAGTCCTTACCTCTGAGAGGTGGTGCTCAGCTGCTTGCCTTCTTGATTTGCCTTCATTTTTCCCTCGGTTCTGCTCTGAGACTCTTGAGGGATCGCCTTCAACAGGGTAATATTCTTGATATTTGTCCAGTCTTCTGTTTTGTTCCAGTTTTTGAGGCCTGTGATCTGGAGATTGACATTGGCTTGTCTCTCTGTACCTTTCTCTGCCAGACACTGTCAAATCAGAGTCTAAATATTCCAGACGAGGGTCTGAAGGGGGTCGGTAGGCTGGTGAGGAGCATATGTAGGGAAGACAGAAGTGACAGAAAAGTACTGGTCATCATTTTAATGTGCAGAGTAGCAACAGTTTTCTATGTAGAATTAAAAAAAATAAATAAATAAATCTAGTGGTCAATCTGCATTTCTGTGAAGAACTTGCAAGTATAAGTGCTCTGTAATTGCAATCAATAGCTAGAATACATTTTTACACAATTGATAAATGAGCCTAATAGATAAATAATTACGCTCATACAGTAAATGTGAAGGTTGGGATTTATTTTATGGTTAACGAGACCCTGTCTCCAAAACAAGATACCTTGAACTGGAACCATAAAAGTGAGCAATGACACCAGCATTAGTGTTTCCAGAATGTCTGTAAGTACACTGGCCTTTCCAAAGGCCCTTCACACCCCCTCTCCAAAAAAAATAAATAAATAAATAAAAAATGGTCAGCACTAAGTGCCGCCTGATATTTCTCCTACCACCATAAACCATACTTCTAGGTTTGGATTTTCCCATTAGGAGTCGACACTGCGAATGATCTTTTTCCACCTAACTCTTTCTCAGCATCCAATTAACTCCTCGACCAACAGTAGCCCAATTTCCACCAGCACCCTGTAGGTCAACAGTGCCAGTCGTTGTTAACCCGGGCCTCAACCAATCCAGTATGGAGTTCACACTGACGACTCACATATTTAAATTTGGCAGGTTTTACGCCGGATGCTCTGCTGATGCAACCCATTCTATTTATCTGGGCTTGGGACCAGCACAGGGGTCACTGCCTTGCAACCCTTGTGGCTAGATTAGCATAAACCCAACTGCGCTCTGAAAAAAAGTCATGAAAAGCAGAATAAACACTTTAAGCTCTTTTCAAAGTGCAGCATCATTACTTATTAGTAAAGGAGATGAAGCTGGAAAACAGAGGCTGAGTATTTTTCGTTCTGTATAAGGATTTATGCTGCATATTTTGACTAAATTTCCAAGTCAGGAAGCGTATTTTTGTACAGTATCAAATCAAAAAGATACTGTTATAATCAACAGGAGTGGCAGGTAATGCTCCACTAAAATGATGCATGTCTCGGGAATTCGTTGAAAAAGTAGTGCTGATCTATGCTTGGTCTACGTTTACTACAATGATATGCAATGAAATGGTTCATATGGGTGTAGGTCTGGTATTTAATATGAGTGTTTGTGCACAAGGCTAGCCCAGATGAGAGGGTGGAGTCAGGAGTGAAATGGATAAAATCTTGTTTTTCCAGTTTGGTGTTTTTTTTCCAGAGCACAGTCATTCTCAAAGGCTGAGACAGTCATGTATATAGTTCACAGATAGAACAGTAGCAAGTGTCTTTATGACTAAATCCTACTCACCTAACTATCTACTGCACCTCCTAGAATGTTTACACTAAATTAATCATCCATTGTATGCGGCCAAATCATTTCAATCAAGCTGTCAAGCTTTTTTTTTTTATTGCGCCAGTGTTATTTACAGACCTGAAGAAAAAAAAGTTTTCAGGATAGTCTTTTGACGAAACACAAGAAACCGAAGTGTGCATATTATCCAGTGTTAAACGGTAACCACCAGGCTGTTGGGTGGTGAAAAATGGTATTAAACGCTTGTCTTAGTTAAGATGAAAACACCAATAAAGTTTAGTGGAATGTTTTTAGAAAAAGAAAAACATGACATAAAGCAATTCATATGAAAGTGTGCATTTCTAGTGAGCACCTCGTGACCAAAACAGACGAGCTGTTACTCTACTACATGTGCCTGGTGATTACTGTAAAACCCTGTGTTGATGCCCACTCCAGTTCCTACCACTATACTTTCTCTTATTTAATATTGGCAAGCTGCTAACAAAACCAGCGCCTATAAATACAACTAGTCCAACGTACCGCATGTTAACTCGTTATTCTTTGGATCTAAAATAAACAAAACACCTGCAACAGCTTGCGAGTCTCATGCATGAGGAAAACGTCATCGTTTTTGTATCTATGACATGGTTTGACCCAGAAAAACAAATGCATAGGTCATAACCATGCGTACATGCATACGCACACACACACACACACACACACACAATATTTACATACTCCCCAGGGACACACCTCCTTTGTCTTCATAGTACTGTTCATCCAGTTTGGCCTCCAACTGCTTCTGCCTCTTCCGTTCCTCTTTCATCTCTCGCTCCTGCAACTTACGAGCAATGGCCTACAAAAAAAAAAAAACAAACAAAAAAAATGAACTGAATGTTTTTTACTTCTTTGATTTACGTAGGCTAGCTAGTGGGGTTTATTTTTTCAGAATCAGGGCCAGACATGTTCGAGCCCAGAGTTCAGTAAGACTGGTGAAATATAAAAGCTGTTTTCAAGCCTAAAAAGTTCCCACATTCTTCCTCAAGAGTCTGGCGTTCGCTTCATCAGAAACTATGACTGTTGCATGCAAAGAAACGTGATCGATACGATTTGCTACGTTACTTCCTGTTTTTACTTTTTTCATGCTGGTTACTGAGGTAGAAAAGAAGACCTTCACTGGACTGGAGCCATGTAATTAGCTCACCTTTGTGGTGTGGGGAAAAAAAACAAAAAACAAAAAGAAAACAACAAAAAAAACCCCAAAAACAAAACATGTTTCTTGTGTCTGCCTGCACTTCTAAAAATTCTTCTGCAGGATCAACTCTTGGTGTTCATGATTCAGCCATGCAGAATTCAATAAGGGTTTGTTTTCTTGTCACTGAATCAGAGGCAGGAAAAACGTGTTCGCTTTTCGAGCTGAACTCCTACACTAGGAAAACCAAATAAGCTACGGACCCTGAAGTCACGACACATTGTTTTAGGTGAAGAGAGAAAAAAAAATAAATAAATACAAAAAAAAAAAAACAACAACTATGTGTGATGTGTCCCTGGTAATCATGCTGTACATCCTTTACTCTAACCTCATCCTTAGCCTCCTGCTGTTTCTGCTTCTCAGCCTGCCGGACCAGCTGCTCCTGAATCTCTTGAGCCATTTCGTTGTCAATGCGTTCGCTAAAGTCAAAAAAAAAAAAAAAAAAAAGAAAGCATAAATCATAGATAAATTGTTTGAGAATAGAAAATACCGCAGATGAATTAAAACCACTGATCTGCGTGCGCTTGTTGACATATTTATGTATTTCTTGACTGCTCACATGTCTTGGTGTTGTTTCTGGCTCTGTGCTTTGGCCCGTAGGTCTTCTTCTTCTTGGAGGCGCTTGGCCACGCGGAGATCCTGCCGTACCAGACGACTCTTGTGGATGTTGGAGGCTAGGTGGCTCTCGACTACGCAAGCAAGAAAAAATTAGCTGTATGGTTTTCACAAACATTCCCAGATGGAAAATCTGAGCTTTACTAACAAAATTTAAGAGTATACATACAGCCATTTGAACCCTTACAAGTATGGTTTATTTAGAGTGGAAATCAAAATCAATTTTTTTCTAAAATATTCATCTTAATTAATCTTGTTCAAACTCTGTATCAATATTAGCTGGGGGTTATACCGCGGTGAACGATATTTGAGACTAAAACGTTGGTTGATTGCAGCTTTCTAAAATGAGTAGGAAGTGTAGAGTGTAGAATAATTCCTGTACGAATGACTTCGGCATGTCTGTGGCTGCAGGGCGTCGCTGGTTTCACACACCTCTCTGATCTTCCAGTGTCTTCCACCGTTTGGTAACTGTATTGGGTTTCTTATCGATCGCTTTATTTGGCAAGGATTTTGTGTTGCAGTGGATCTAGGAGTGTTGCCTTGCTTAAAAATTGCAGTTTGACTGGGAGACCGCATGTTGTATTATACGTTCTGATAAACACCCTGCCATGTAGCTTGTAGCTGTATTTATTTGAGTCTGATGGGAAATGTTAAAACTTTCCCCAGTTATGACAGAACCATGGTTTGGGGGATGTTTTCTGCAGCAGTTACTGAACCGTGGAAGAGCCTGGAAGAAGACTGATTTTTTTTTACTGTTGTCTAATTTTGATCACTGTGACCAACGGTTTTTGATGAAGTGCCTTGATGTTTATTTCAGATGTTATGCTAGTAGAACAATGGTATAACCCACAGCTACTGATATTCCTTCAACATTTGTGGGATGAAGATTAACATTAAATTTCCACTGTTTAGATATGGTTAGCATTTAAAATGCTTTTACATGTTGAGGGGAAAGTTTAGTTTTGATTTCCCAGGGAAATTTCAGAGGTGTTTTAGTAACTTGGGAGTCTTTGGTTCTGGAATACGTCACTTCCTCACATGACATGTTTACAGGAGCACATTTATAAAAATACATGTCCTGTTGAACTGGCTTTACTACATTCAAACCAACTGAAACTCTGGACGCTCAGACATTCTCCTCACATGGATATATACCGTAACTCTCATTTCTCTCATTATAACATTATAACTCTCATTATAACACTTACGTGATATGACCGCATACTTACTTTCTTGTTCTTGAAGGTTATGGGCCAGGCAGTGATCCTCCAGCACAGCAAACTCACGACACACTATGGAAAAATAAACAAAAGGGCTCGTTAAGGTGTGCCCAGATTCGCGCGGCAATAATGTGTCATGGTGCAGAAATGACACGGTCACGTGTTGGCTAACAGATCCCTCTCAGAGCATAAAAATAAAGCCAGTAGATTACAAGATAGACCAAGCTCCATCAGGTTCGCTATACTTCCACACTGACGTGAATTCATGTGTAAATCAGAGGGAGGAAAATTTAAGGAATGGTGGCTGAGATACAGGAAGTGAAAGCATTTATTTTATCTTGAAGAGGACTGGTGTAAATAAGAGAATGGTTGATGGAAGTTCTCACTGATTTCCCCCCTGGTCATTTCCCTTATCTAAAATTCAGCAAAAATGCAAAGCCAGGTGTTCAAAACAAACCTCTGAATTAAGAACTGACTAATCTATCACTAATCCTAAACCTCTGAAGCAAGACTACAGCCATACTAACTCTGCTGCTCTACAAAAACCTTCATCATTTTTTCAGACAGACAGACATTTAGTCCACTTATACAGAACTGGACTTGTATGATCTTTTACATACACACAAGCAAAAAAAAAAAAACAAAAAGCAACAAAACCCAGAACATTTGATCACGTTAGAATTTTTGTCAAAATCTGTAAAGCATTAAAATATAATCATAACGTGTTCTAGAATATTCTAGTGTTCAGGTGCAGGATTCCTACGTAAAATTATTAAAGACTAGCAGGTCTGGTAATTGAAACAAATCGAATCTTATCTAATCTTATCTAAGCGTCACCGGATATCGTCATGGTCTAAAATGTTGTAGAGGAGATTAGCGGTTTGACTGCAGTGAGAACGAAACTCAACGGTGAGGTGTCTCGACTGCAGGAAGTGAACCAAACATGCTGTCTTGTTTTGAGGTTTTTGGGCTGTATGTGAGCTGCTAAACTGAGCCATGGGACAGAGCTTTAGATCTGCAGAACGTATCTAGAAATGAAGAATGTTCTAGATATTTCAACCAGAGAAGCTCCAAACACTGAAAGCGATACATAAAATAATGTTAAATGAAATATTCACTAGTCACTACACCACACAGGCGAGTTTTGTGGTTAGAATTTGTGCTTGGCATTGAAGAATTTTCTCCGCTCACTTATTTTTGCTTTCTGCTTATTTCAGCTAAATCCTTAATAGGCTTTGGTTTCTATAAGTAGTGCTGACCAGTCCTTCTTGGTAATTCCTCAAATACCTTAAAATATGCTTCAAACTGGAAGGCTGCTATTTAAAAAAATTGTTTTGTGTATGGTCTGATCTTAATCAGTGATCGTTTGAAGACTTCGGCAGGAACAGATTAGTGTTGGGGCTGTTGTGAACTCAGAAACTGCCCTGACCCAATGAACTGAGCCCTCGCTTGCACAAATATAAACTGTGTAGAAAGGACATTATTTACACTGACATTATTTCCTGTTCAGTGTCACCCAAATGAGGATGAGGTTCACTTCTGAGTCTGGTTCCTTTCAAGGTTTCTTCCTCATATCATTTCAGGGAGTTTTTCCTCACCACTGTCACCTCCGGCTTGTTCATTAGGGATAGATGTTAGAGATAAATAGAAACTTCATTTTAAACTTTAAGATTTTATTCTGTTTCTACACTTCTGTACAGCTGCTTTGAGACAACATGAACTGTTAAACTGAATTGAACTGAATTTTATACACCAGAGTTTGCTGTCACCTTCACTAATAAAGCTGTTTAAATCCTACGAGCCATTTTCTCGAGATGTTCCAGGACAAACTCATGACAATGGATGAACAACATCTAGTGGAGGAGGTCACGTTCTCCAGCAACGGTTTGGAGACGGTTCTGACATCGCTGGTAATTAAATACAGAAAATAATGGAAGCTCACTGAATTTATTTAACCGACTTGAGTGACACCAGCACATACATTTACGTATACGATATACACCTTGTGTTATCAAACACCTGAATAAAAACACACTTTTACATGAACTTGAAACCAAAACCTTAAATCCTGAGCTCAGAATTTAATACCAAGCCAGGATGGTAACATCAAACTTTCACACTTTTCTGGCCCGGAAATTAAAGTGGGTATGAAACTTCACCACAAGTCTCCAGCAGAGCCAAATCCTACCTCTGTGTACACATTTTAATATGGATTCGAAACATACTGTACATCAATTAAAGCTCTCTGTATAAAGCCACACTAAAGCTAGCCCAAGTCCAATGAACGAGTCCATTTCTAGCCCACCGACTTCTTGAAGCGTTTTTTTTTTTGCTATGATTTTGGTCCCAGCTGCCTTGAGATCATTGACAAGATCCTCCTGTGCAGTTCTGGGCTGATTCCTCACCGTCCTCATGATGGGTGGAACTCCACGATGCGAGATCTTGCATGAAGCTCCAGACAGGGGGAACTTGACAGTTATTTTGTATTCGTTGTATTCTTGCGAATGATCGCACCAACTGTTATAATCTTCTCACCAAGCTGCTTGGTGATGGTCTTGTAGCCCATTCCAGCCTTGTGTTGGTCTACGATCTTGTCCCTGACATCCTTGGACAGCTCTTTGGTCTTTGGCCATGGTGGAGAGTTTGGAATCTGATTGATTGATTGATTGCTTCTGTGGACAGGTATAAAAGACACTTGGGAGCCAGAGATCTTGCTGACTAACTGGAGATCAAATACATAGTTCACCCGTTAAAATAACTTTTTTTTTGTTGTTATTCTCTCATATCGTTGAAATAAACCTACCCTTAAAATGATAGACTGATCGTTTCTTTGTCGGTGGGCAAACAGTGTGAAGAAGAAACCTAGGAAGGAACCAGACTCATCTGGGTGACAGCGGAATGATACGGATTATGACTCGTAAATAGTTTTTTCTCCCCAGTGAAACAAGAAACCAGCTGACAACCTCGATCTGGAAACCAGTGTCCAATAATAAACACAAGCAAAGAATTTTTAAGACTGTACTGTGAGGTCCGACGTTAAAAAAGGAAACCAGATTTTCTTTTCCACTGCCGCAGCGGGATGTTTTGGCTTTTAGATAAATATTTCCTATATTTCCTATAATATAATATAAACTCCACTTAGCTTAGCATCATGTCTAAAACATATTTTTGCACTACTAACCAAAAACAAGGTTCTATTAGAAACCGCAAATTAAAGCTGGTTGAAAATTTCCCTTGCTAAAGATAAAACAGAAAGCACAAACATCTCAAAGTGGAAGAGGAACTGGTTAAGAAAATGCAAAGCATTGATGCTGAGCAAGACAAAGAAGACAAAATGATTCCTGGACAAATAAATTGGCCCAAATGAATACATTAGATTTTTGAGCTTATGAGAAAAACATGTCCTTATTTTGTTTCATTCCGTAACTTTCCGTGCTAATGTTTTGAAAAGTTAGTCAGCCAACGTTATAGTTAACATTTCAATCTTGTCTCCTGTCGCCTTTAAACCTACGAAAATGTCTGATGGATTCTTTTTTAGATTAGTAAATACTTTTGAAATAATAGTTTTCCGATTCATTCATTACCATAAACATAATGGCTGAAGTTTTTCAGAGACAGATCTCGTCATCATCGGCACGTGCAACTTCGCCGTGCATAAAACCGTTTTTACAGATTAAACTTGGAAACCTGACAGACTGAACAAGAATACCGCTCTCATTTACTGCTGCTGCACACACAGACACGTATACAAACTCAGGCGTGTTGTTATTATTGTCTATAGCCACGTATGCTATTGCTTTAACAAAATATAGAAATGTTGAAAAGTGCTCGAGGCTTGTGGTCACGGATGTTCGTTTAGGATCATTCGCTCAAAAAACTGGAAACAAAGCCGCCGTGATGCTCGGCATCCCTCATGTAACGAGGAAGCCAAGTGTGACTGTGAGAGTTTATGAGGATGGATTTACCGACTGATGTGAAGTTTACTCGTTAATGAACGATCTGTTGCTGTACGGCGGTCTGGTTTTCACACCCCTCACGACATGAACAAAACGTTACGTGATTGGTTGCTTTACCTGTCAGTCAGACGCTGTCTGGGACGGTCTGCGTCCAGACCTTCTGCCATCCCTGACTTTTATAGCTAATTATCAAATTGGCCCTTAATATTAGCCAATATCCAGGGTTTATACAGACACAAGGATGTTTTTAATATAGATAGACTGATAGGTAGACAGACAGACTGACTGACTGACAAACAGAGAGACTGACTGACTGGCTGGCTGGCTGGCTGACATACAGAAAGACAGTCAGATAGACAGACTGATAGACAGACAGACAGACAGACAGACAAATAGATAGACAGACAGACAGAGAGACAGACTGATAGCCAGACAGACAGACTGACAGACAGACAGACTGATAGCCAGACAGACAGATAGGCAGACAGACAGACTGACTGACTGATAGATACAGAGAATTGGGATTCCAAAACAAACACAGA
>JAOTRN010000003.1:20540093-20551249 GCA_028566695.1 Bagroides melapterus | reverse complement strand
GATGATATGGTCTAAAGAGCTGTCATTGGCTGTAAAGCATTCATTGTTTGAGAGAGAGAGAGAGAGAGAGAGAGAGAGAGAGAGAGAAATTATTGTTTGTCCAGATGAACCTTTTGATTGATGACAAAAGAATTATTTTCCTAGTGTATAAAAAACCCTTCAACAGCTGGTCAGATCAAGATCGCCAGTTTAAATTACTCATCAATATTCTATACCGGATCCCTTGTATTCAGGGATGATTTAACTATTGACAAAAGAAGTAAGATAAATTCTGTGTAAGAGTTTTATATATAAGATCAAATTGAGCATGCAGTTCATGTTCGATTTGCCAAGTATTAAAAACTGTATTATATTAGCTTGTCTAAATATCTTCAGTCTTCACAAAATACCAGGGGACTGTAGCTACTTAAGGTTGTAGCTTGTAATGAACACAGATACACCGGAAGCTGAGGCAGGGAAAGATGGTGAGACAGTAAAGAGTGATGTCATCACAGTTTTCCTGGTGTGGGGGCCACCGTAGCATCAAAGCAGGACCTAGTGTAGTCCTCACCACTGATCTTAGCATCTTGGGAAGAACAAATCAGCCTACATACCAAGAAACATTACTCACATGGCTATGTCTGCAGCACCCTGTTATACTCCCTCAGTTTCAGCAAGAGCATAAAGTTCTGCCTCTGTGATCATTGGCCATTGGATCATTGTGTTCCTCTGCTACCCCTACTTGCAGCCATGTGCCTCAGTGCTTTACCCAACTATTATGTGGCAGAAACTCAGCTGTCTTTTCAGTACCAAGGCTGCATTTGCGCAAAGAACGTGTCTGCTATTCAGTGTTAGGGCGGTGATGCTGCTGTCAAAGGACCAAGTCAATTTGAATATAAATACCTTCTAATTAAATCTGAAAGTCTTCACTTTAAGTTCATAATCATTATTTAATTTCAGCTCCTTTTGATTTATGGGCCTGACTGTATTTCCGAATAGGTCAGAGTCAACTGAGTCAACTGATAGGGCTAACATTAAGCTTTCATCTAATATTTTTAAACAGGTGGACGTAAGTGAATGTTATAATATTCATAGTCTGATTAAGCTAAAATAGTATATATTATTTTTGTGCTAATCTGGAAAAGGATTTTAATGATGTCTTGATCACAGGGCTGTCACTGGTCAGTCAATTGTCAGCCGATACCAGAGCCTGTTGGTACTCAGCAATCATTGTAAAATTGTTTCTATAAGTTTTCTTTAGCATTCTAAGTGACGTGGGGAAAAATTAATTGGACATTCATTCATTCATTCATTGCATAGCCACCAGCAGACATTTCAAGCTGAGGAGACACTGGAGAAGTTGAGCCAGTGAGTTCATGTATAGTTTCGTTATGTTCTCTGTAACTGGAAAAAAATTAGCCATAGTGGGAAATACTTGTAAATGGTACTGAATTCATTGCATCTTTCCTTTTTACTTCTTTTATTTTATTCATGCACACATTCCATCAAATTCTATTTTTTTATCATCAGGGTTAATGTCCCAGCATAATTCTTTTAAACTACTGGAAAACATGTAAACATGTAATTCATTTCCTGGTATCAGAATATCTATAATGAATATGACATTATTATTATTATTATTATTAATTATTATTATTATTATTATTTATTGCTGTTGCTGTCTTTTGAACGTGTTATTTACATTTTGATTGTTGGTGATTTGGTTTTTATTACAGAGCCTGTTAAACATCCATGTTCACCTATATTGAATATTCTGGTACAAAGTGGAGTTCATTGTTGTCTCAATGACTGCAGCCCAAGACAAAGTGCATGGAAGACTAGCAATTGTCCTGAAACCAAAGTTTAGACTATTAAAAATCTATATACAAATGAAAGTATCAAGGGACAAGCAGTGGTATATAGACAAAAGAAATCCGCACAAGTAACAAAATTTACATGAGACAAAAGTGATAATCTGTGAAAGCGAAAGAGAAAAAAAAAAAAAAACACCCATAAAACACCCATAAAACCACCAACATGTGTACAGAACCAAGCACAAAGTACAGTCAGAAATACAATCGAGAACCTAACATAGAAGTAATCACACTTTGTGACAATTCATTCATTTTTTTTTTCATTTCATTATTAACTTCTGGCTGATTATTACTCTCTTGAATACTGTAAAAATCAAGAGTCAAGAAATATATATATATAGCTGATGTACTTAGTGAAATGAAACAGTGTTCCCCCAGTACCTTGGTGCTACAAAGATACAGAAGATGACACAGAATCTAAGGGCTAAAGACTAAAAAGAGAATTAACCTATTGACCAAAAAAGTAGCCCCCCCATTAGTTTCTGAAGATGTAATTTTTATGGAAAAAGATATGACACGCTGTTGTTTTGTTTTTTTTTTGCTTTGTTTTTTTTTTACCTGAATGTTTAATGATACTGCTATTTGTAACTGTGACCATCACTTTTTTTTCCAGAAGTTATGCAACGATGAAATGACAAATCAACAATCATTGCCTGGAGATTGTGCAGACAATGGCCAAAGTATAATATCCAGAAAGTTCATCATGACCATATTAAAAACAATTTTGCAGCAGAATCAACTGTTTTACCTGCTTTCATGTATTAAAATTAAAACCAGATTTTCAGAACAATTTTTTAATGATATGCAGACTCTATGCAGAGTACTATAATGTTCATTATGATGATTTTTCATGTCTGAAAATTGTGCCTTTTCAGATATAATTTAGAATAAAGAAAATAAAGAAAAATTTAGACAACATGACAGTATATTCCAAGAAAATATAAAATTCTGTTATTAGAGGCCACATTACGAGTTATGTTTCCTTAGTGAAAAGTTGTAGCATTGAGGAAAAGACATGAGGCAGAGATGGAGGTAGCAGAGATGAGGATGTTGAGGTTCTCTTTAGGAGTGACGACGATGGGCAGAATTAGGAACGAGCACAAAGGGGGGGGGCAGAGGGACAGATCAGGTTGTCTGTTTTGGGGACAAGGTCAAAGAGCATAGATTGAGATGGTTTGGCATTTAGAAGTCAAGAGGAAGGCCAAAGAGGAGATGTAAAAGAGGACATGAAGTGTCCTCTTTTTCAAGACATTGATGTAAGAGTAGAGGATGCCGAGGATAGAATTAGGTGGAAACTGATGCCTCACTGCAGTGACCCCTAATGGGAAAAGCCAAAAGTAGATGATGATGGTGATGATCATGATATTGACTTGAGCAAGAAGCAATATTTAGTCCAGATCCTTTGTTTTGAACTTGTGATGTGTACATGGTCTCACAAATAATTGAACACCTACCCAAAACAAACAAGTAGATAAACAAGAGAACAGTTTAAAAAGAAAAATATTCATGAAAATAATGCTCAAGTTTCAGTACAGTCTTAACCATATTTAGATACTGACCTCAAAAAGGACCCTCACCCTAGGGCTATACGAACTGGTACTAAGCTTCTCAATGGGCAAGATTTTGCTTTTGCTACAAGATGTTTTACTAGTTCTGCTAATAAATAAAAGGGTTCCAATCATTTACCCCAGCCACAGCTGTAAATTCTTAATGCAAATCTTCAGAGAAGAGCTTTCTGTGGTGTTGGTTTAGCTAAAATGAGTGCATTATTATGACTTCATTTTGAATGAAGATCTGATCACATTTTATGAGCAATTCATTAAAAAATCCTGGTGATTCCCAAAGGTCTAAACATTTTGCAAACGTATGCAACTTCTCCGAGTATTTATCTCAA
Source organism: Bagroides melapterus (assembly GCA_028566695.1). Classification (NCBI taxonomy): domain Eukaryota; kingdom Metazoa; phylum Chordata; class Actinopteri; order Siluriformes; family Bagridae; genus Bagroides; species Bagroides melapterus. The sequence goes on along the minus strand of JAOTRN010000003.1, from coordinate 20,547,502 downwards.
CACAGATATGTAGACTTACCTGGTGGAGTGTGAGGACCAACATTAAGAAATTATGTTTATTATAATTATTCTTTGATTGTGATTAATCAGGCTGCTTAGATTAAAAAAAATAAATAATAAATAAATTTAAAAAAAATTCATTACCATTCTGGTCTTTGTGTGAAACCACATTGGATTTTTAATTGGGCATAAACTATTCATACATTAAATACATATAAGCTTTTAAAAGTTATCAAGTGCCTTCCTTATTGTTCCAAGTGTCTAATTCTTTAGCACAAGGAAATCAGCAGCATCAAATCCTCAGAAAATCCATGGTGAACAAAAAAAAAAAAAAGAAGTACCAAGAGTACATCAAAGCAGATGGACTGATTTTGTAAAGTGAGAACAGTGTAAGAATCTGGTAGTAAAGCAGAACTTTGGGCAGTTTGGTGTTCAGGAGAAGTCAAAGTGAATTTGAATTTCTTTCTTCAAAAACTTGAATTTCCTCCGGGATCAATCCATCCATCCAACCAGCCATAATCCATCCATCCAACCAGCCATAATCCATCCATCCATCCATCCAGCCATAATCCATCCATCCAGCCATCAAATCAAATAAATCAATCCATCCAATCAATCCATCCATCCATCAAGTTTGTCTGTGTGTGTGTGTGTATATATATGTTTGTATGTTTGCATGACTTAGACACACCTCCTGTCATACATCATTACGAAATGAAGAAAGGACATCAACCAGGAACTCAGACGAAATTGCTACTCATTCTGGGATACTGGGAAACTTTGCAGACTTCATTCACAACAGGACAATGATCCCATGGATTTTAGAACAAATGACGCTAGAATAAAAAGTCAAAGCAGAGTTTAACAAGAACAGGAGATCACTTGGGTGTATTTGCATTTTACAGATTAAAAAACAAAAACAAATAAACAACAAAACATCATGCTGCTGAAAACAATAATTCATTTTTGAATGGTGCTGTACACTTTTAATGTTGGGTTGTTCAAGAAGGTATACTGAAATGACAAGAATGTTTATGATCCAGTGTGCGTATACAAACAAAACCTTTTTATACATGTAGGCTATTGCCTTGATGAGCAAATGAAATGATTCAGAAATATTAAATACTTCACCAGTGCAGTAATGCAAATACAAACACTGTAGATGGAATGTGAAGGGTTAATCAGTACATATTTAATACAGCTCATGAATGTTAAGACCCAGGATTGTTCTGAACACAAAATCATTATAATAAAAGAAAAAACAGAAATGGAAAAAATTTTTTTACAAAAGGCAGCAATAAACTTTTGGTAATATTTACAAGAAGGGATAAAAAGCAAATATATTCAAGAAGTCCAATAAATCTTGCCGTGTTCTCAGGGTACAATGGCAAGAGATTTAACCAGTGCTTGGATGGCACTAAGAGGATCTACAATATTCTTCATCTTCTTTCTTTCAAGAACCCAGTCTGGTACAAATCTAGCAAATAATAAAATACAATTAAATACAGTAATGAAAAACATTACATTTGAACATTTGTTCAAAACACATTGACAATAAAACAAATGAGGAACAATATACAATATACTAATGACGACCAAAAAAAACAAACAAACCAAAAAAAAAAAAAAAAACACGGGGCCCGTATTCATGGTATTGAGTTTCTCCTTTTGACGTAATTCTAATAAACTTCTTAGGAATGCTTCCAACTTAAAATTAACGTGACGATCCTAATAAAGATAAAAATATTCATAAGGCAGCTTAACTCTTAAATACGGACGTCCTAAGAGGACATGCATTATTATATTTTTTTATAGTTAATTTGCTTGTGATTTCTGCACAAGAACATGTTCTAGAGGCAGCAAAAGCTCAATATGGCAGCATGATCTCGGATGATCGTACTGTACGTGCTTTTACTTTGCTCAGGGACTCATGTGACTGATAACTTCTACATAAATGTCCGACATTAAGAAGGAGGCTGTGATGTCTGTATCTTTATTGTCGAAGACAATATAGACCCTACTGCTGTTAATCCAGCCGCTGTTTCTGAAAGAACAGTTAAACTACCCGCACGTATATTGTAGGATGTATATTGTATAAGCGCTTACATCACAGAACAATTAATACAAAACCATCATTTAATAAATGCACACAAAACAAATACAAAACAATTGACAGTATTTATGAGCATAAAGGCTTATTATTTTAACAGTCCATTACATATTTAGAATACGCTACAAGCAGATATCATGAGAAAATGATGTTATCACAAAAAAAAACAAGAAAGAAAAAATATAATAATGCAAGGTCTCTTATGACTTCCGAGCTCATGTTGTCAAAAAGTCTCTTAAGAGACATTTCTGTGCTGTGTCGGAGATATTTACATTTCTAACATTTATTACATACAGATGTTAGCGCATCTCTAATATGATCGCTAATATGAACATAATCCCTACATACAGACAAAGTGAGGGATTATAATAGATATATAATAATAATAATAATAATAATAATAATAATAATAATAAATAATAATAATTAGAGTCTTCAAAAGAATATGTCAGACCTGGTAAGAGGTCTAGCCCCGCCTCCTGGCTAAGAAAAAAAATTGTGCTATATTCCGTGTTCAGAGTTGCTCTGAATCACTCTTAAGATATGATTCCTAGTTAGAAATTTTTAAGCTAAGACAATTAGGTTAAAGGAGAGGAGAGAGAGAGAGAGAGAGAGAGAGAGAGAGAGAGAGAGAGAGAGAGAGAAAGAAAGAAAGAAAGAAAGAGAGAGAGAGAGAAAGAAAGAAAGAGAGAGAGAGAGAAAGAAAGAAAGAGAGAAAGAAAGAAAGAAAGAAAGAGAGAAAGAGAGAAAGAAAGAGAGAGAAAGAGAGAGAAAGTAAAAGAAAAAGGTAAAAAAACACACCTAAACAATAACCTACCTGAGTACTGTCTTAGACTTCTGAGGAGTGGCTTGGGGGTAGAAGCTTCCATTCAGTGAGATGTTCATCCTTTGTTTAACTTTGCTTCTCTGAGCATCTATTTTGCATTTTTGAAGCATTAACTTATAGATCCTGCAAATGCGGTCCGTGGCCCTGGGGAGCGTTTTCACCCCCTGGATGAAATGAAACAAGAAAAGAAATGCATTTTAAAAATTCTAGCATTCGAATCAAAAGTAAACAGAAAAAATCGCTGACGTCTTGTGGCGAAACGTACAGACGCTCGTTCTTCATCCTGTACCAAAATCACTAAAAGGAAGCAGGCTTTGGTGAAGATGCTGCCCCCTTTGTCTGCAACCTTATCCCCAGCTTTCTCTCTGTACATCTGAAGTAGATCCAAGAGCGTTTCCACAGAGTCCTCCACATCATAAACAGCATCTATGGTCTTGTTATACTACGGCAATATAAAAAAAATAAATAAATAAATAAAAAAATTACCATATAAGATTACGTCATTATGAATCAAGAATAACAGTCAACAATTTAAGTAGAAGATGCCATCTTTCCCACACAATTTATACAGATTTCTTTTCCCGTAAAGACGTGATCACGTACTTTTGATAGATTGAGAAGGACTTGAATTGCTAACGTTATTATCTCCATTGAAGGCACACTCCGGTTGCAGCTCCTTATTAAGGTGAAGATTGTGTGCGTCGCTCCACTGTTCACGAGATGTTCGCAGCTCTCTGGTGAAAGTCTGGTTGCGGTTTCTTTGAACAAATTTCAATCTTTAGTTGAAACCCTTTCTTTAAACAAATGTGCAAACAATCTCTCGGACAGGAAGGGGAAGGACCAAAAAAAAATAAAAAAAATTAAAAAATGAATAAAAAAACTTACCCAAATGCTTTAAGGCAGTTAGAATATAGGCATAATTCTGATATCCAAGAAGGTAACTCAAGGCTGTTGTAGTCTTGTGACACAGCTTGTCTTCTTCCTTGGCCTCTCGGTTAATTTTTCGCAAGTGATTCCTGATGGAAATGACTTTAGTTGTGTCATGAAGCTTCCTTGACTGATGACCTCTCCAGAGTGCCTTGAGATTATTAAAGTCACAGATTTATATACATCATAGTTCCTTTATATTTATAAATGAAGTTGTCTATCATATTAGCCTTTATGCTAAGGTCACAAGGCACTTTCTTTCCACTGACTTCCATGTATGCAAATTTGTCTTGACCAGAAACTCAATCTTGTGCGTTCCAAAGTTCAAGTTTGGTGAACTTTGACATGCGAATATGCACTACGTGAATATATGTGACCAGTAGAAGATCGAGACGTGACTTTTTGCTAAAGAAAAGCAGAAGAAGCGTTTATTGTAGCTGTGTCCAAGCGGAATATTTTATATAATACACCTTTAAAAGACTATAAAAATCAAATAATGAGAGAAGCTGCTTGGTTCGTGGTGTCAGCGGAAACATTTCTCAGCTGCGTTTAAAAGAATTTCACATGCTTAAAAGTCTCGTGTGACCGTAGCCTTATTCTCTGGACACTGCATCTTTAAAACACGCATCCTTTATCATGTGGGAACTATTAATAGGCTTGGGAATAACAGAGTAACAGACAGAGCAAAAAATATATACATAATGTTGGAATTGCCACAAATTATCTATTATATATTGGTCCATATTTATTGATGGATGACGAAAATAAGGACAAATTAAAATGTATGGAACAAGATCCTATACAGGTCACCAGCATGGTTAGGTAGGATATATCTAATAAACAAGTCGAACACGTATTTAAAAGGACAATTTTACCTGGAACTTCATGATTGCATTTTGTAGTCTTTCTTTCCTGCATTTCAGAAGGAATCTTTTGGCAGCGTGCTGGATACGAGTGGCTGCTTGATTGCGAGGTTTAAGCCAAGCCTTCACTGCTCTCTGGACAACAATGATTTTTTGTCTTTGCTCAAGATATCGCCTTCTCTGAAGCCTGGCCAAGAACCAGCGCTAAAATGAGATAAACAATTAAAAAATTAAAAAAAAAAAAAAAAAAAAAAAAAAAACACCAAACAAACATTCATCTGTTTCATAGACACACAGACAGACACAGAGACACACACATCTTACATTGATGCATGTAGCAGCCACTCCAGATCCAATATGATGCTTTTTAGGTTTTTAAGCGTGACATTCAAAATACATGGACACCAGAGACTTGCCTGAATCTGTTACAGTACAAAAATAGTGCAAGAACCAACTTGCACAATGATTTACCGGATAAGCTCCGCAACCTCGGCTTGCTTCAGAAACCCGGCCTCCAGTCCTCTATGTTGCGTGATGGCGGTGACCGGCACAGAGGAAGCTGAAAGCGGTGTTCTAAGAAGCGGAATGCTAAAGAGGTTCTATGTGAGCTCTACTTGGCTATTAGCGACCTGAAGAATGCTCACCCTGACAGACTGGTTATTATCGCCGGAGATTTCAATCAGGCAAATCTCAAATCAGTGCTCCCCAAATTCCACAGGTATGTGGACTTTGCAATTAGAGGATCTTGCTGGATCTTTAATTGCTGGTTCTTGTTTACACAAACATTCCTGGCGCGTATCTTGCGGAGCCCCACCCCCACCTCTGCTACTCAGACAACATCTCTGTTATGCTAATGTATGTTATGCATACAGACCACTCAATCAGATGATCAAAACCGGTTCTGAAATAGGTGAAAATCTGGCTAGCAGAATCCATCTCTGCTCTTCTGGACTGTTTTGAGAGCAATGACTGGAACATGTTCAGGGAGGCTGCAATCTACAATGATTCCTTCAACTTGGAGGAATACACAGCATCAGTGACCAGCTACATCGCCAAGTGCATTGATGATGTGACTGTCTCCAAGACCATCAACACATGCTCCAACCAGAAGCTGTGGATGACTGCAGAAGTGCATGCACTGCTGAAGGATAGAGACTCTGCCTTCAGAGCAGGGAACAGGACAGCCCTAAGAACAGCAAGGGCCAAACTGTCCCGAGCCATCAGAGAAGCAAAGCTCGCACATGCACAGACAATCCACAGCCACTTCAATGAACACGGAGACACTCTGTGCATGTGGCAGGGCATCCAGGTGATCATGAACTACAAGACAGATTCACCTGCCTGTGACAGTGATGGCTCCCTCCAAGATGCACTAAACCACTTCTATGCTCAGTTTGAGGTACAAAACACCACAACAGCAAGGAAGACCATCCCTCCCTCTAACAACCAGGTACTCTGTCTATCCACAGCTGAGGTGAGGAGAACTCTATGCAGAGTGAAATCACGGAAGACTGTTGGACCAGACAACATCCCTGGCAGGGTGCTCAGGGAATGTGCAGAACAGCTGGCAGATGTCTTCAACATGTCCCTGAGCAGTGCTGTTGTTCCCACATGCTTTAGAGCAACCGCCATCACCCCTGTGCCGAAGAAGTCTACAGTGTCCTGTCTCAATGACTATTGTCCTATTGCACTCACACCCATCGCAATGAAGTGCTTCGTAAGGCTCGACATGAGGCACATCAAGACCCAGATACCACCTTCACTGGACCCCCTGCAGTTTCCGTATCGTCCAAACCACTCCAGGGATGATGCCATTTCAACAGCCCTTCATTTAATCCGTCACCCACCTGGACAATAAGGACACTTACGTACGAATGCTGTTCACTGACTTCAGTTCAGCATTCAACACAATCATCCCTCAGCACCTGATCAAGAAGTTGAACTTGCTGGTCCGGTACCTCTGTCTGTAACTGGATCCTGGACTTCCTGACTGGGAGACCTCAGTCTGTCCAGATTAGGAACAGCATCTCCAGCACCACCACTTTTAGCACTGGAGTCCCTCAGGGCTGCGTGCTTAGCCCTCTGCTGTTCACGTTGCTGACTCACGACTGTGCAGCAATGCACAGTTCCAATCATATCAAGTTTCCAATTTGTCTGGTCAGTAACGAGTCAGCATACAGGGAAGAGTTACAACAGCTAACTGCCTGGTGTAAAGCCAACAACCTGTCTCTGAACATGGATAAAACTAAGGAGATGGTTGTTGACCACTCTCCGCTGAACATCGAAGGATCCTCCATGGAGATCGTCAAGAACACCAAATTCCTTGGCGTTCATCTGGTAGAGAACCTCACCTGATCAATCAACACCAGCCCTATCACTAAGAAAGCCCATAAGAAAGCCTATAAAGTCCTGACTACATTCTATAGATGGACCATTGAGAGAATCCTGAGCAGCTGCATCGCTGTCTGGTTTGGGAATTGCACCATCTCGGACCACAAGACCCTTCAGCGGATAGTTAGAACAGCTGAGAGGATAATTGGCATCTCTCCCCTCTATCATGGACATTTACACCACACGCTGCATCCGCAAAGCAAACAGTATTGTGGATGAACACACACACACACACACACACACACACACACACACACACACACACACACACACACACACACACACACACACA
>JAOTRN010000003.1:20517924-20530164 GCA_028566695.1 Bagroides melapterus | reverse complement strand
GTCATGCTTTTATTTAAAAAAATGATCGTTTTATATTAATTTATTGCTCTGTGATGTAAGAGTTTGCGGATGCTCGCTTTCCACTTTCAGCGCTATTACCGCTACGTATCTAAAAGCCGCTCCTGCAATATACGTGCGGTTAGTTTAACTGTGCTTTCAGAAACAGCGGCTGGATTAAGAGCAGTAGGGTCACTATATTGTCTTCGACGATAAAGATACAGACATCACAGACTCCTTCTTAGGTGTCTGACGTTTATGTAGAAGTTATCAATCACGAGGCCCTGAGCAAAATAAAAGTGCATACAATCATCTGTGATGCTGCAATATTGCGGTTTTGCTGCTTATAGAACATGTTCTCATGCAGAGATCATGAGCAATTTAAGTTGTTAACGCGACAAAACAAGGAAGAAAAAAAAATTATAATGCATGACCTCTTAGGACTTCCGTAGATAGTAATACAAGAACCGCATTTTATTTTGAAAAAGTCGATGTAGTAAGTGTCAGATGAGACACTGTGACTGACTCACACCAGAACAGCCCTACCGCTCGTGTGTTACAGAAACACTCCACTTTTCTTTTTCACCTTTTCATTTGGGATGGTGTTGGACATGTCCTCTGGAGTGATCATGGCAGGAATGCCACCAAGGTCAGACACAGCTAAGCTCACAAGCTGAAAATTTCTTCGCTCGTTCTCAAGAAGAGTTTTGAAATCCACGGTTGGTGATGACAAATCTATAAGGGAAAGAACTCTTACAAATAAGTTCTTGACATCGCAGTGGTGCAAATGCAGCGTGATTAGGGGTTTGACATTTCTATCTAAATAAAATTACTGTATTAAGATGAATAAACACACATACACACACACCCTGATCAGTCGCCATAATAAAACCACCTTCCTAAAACTGCCCTGAAACATCAAGGCAAGACGTTTGCTAGTGTGTTGTGGTGTCTGCCACCAAGATAACAGCGGATCCTTTAATAGGCAGAGTAGGAATTATCCTAAATCTCAATCAGATCGAGCAACTGAGGGATGTCCTGGACCATGGAACCCTCATCTTGTCAAGTCCTCAACAGAACAGGGCTGTGGTTTTAACGTTATGGCTGATCGGAGTTAGTTACGCTACGGTCACAAGAGACTTTAAGCATGCGAAATTAGTTTGGAAGCAACTGAGAAATGGGAGAGGATCAGGATAAGGTGCCAAAGTTTTCCATTTATACACAACATGGATTCTGATGTGCCTGAATTTTCATTTTTATTATGTTTCTATTCAGACATTTAACTTTTATCAGAATGGGGGGAACTATTCTTTTTTTTTTTCTATCACTTTAACAAACAGCTTCTCGCTTTATTTGAATTTTATAATCTTTTAAAGACGTATTATATAAAATATGGTGCTTGGACACAGCTACAATTATCACTTCCTCCATCTTCTGCTTTTCTGTAGCGAAAGGTCACGCCATGACGTATAGAGTTTTTTTGGTTGCACATATTCACGTGACGCGAATTTGCGGGTCAGAGTTAACCGAATCTGAACTTTGGAACTCGGTGAAATACAAAACTTTTCTCACGAGTTTGAGTTTCCAGCCTGACAAATTTGCATGCATACGATTGGAAGTCAATGGAACGGAAAGTGCAGTGTGACTGTAGCCTTAGCGGATAGTTGATAAAAATGATACCTTTCTGTTCCAGGGAGTCAAAAGAATAATCACTCGAGTCACTTGAAGAGTTGTTTAGTTCCAATTTAGAATAAAGGCCACATTCGATGGTTTGGGACGTTTCCTGTCGAACGTCTTCAGCTTTCAGGTGGTTTGGATGGTAGTGATGAATAAGATAGCAAAGGATTCGACCATCAGAGAACGACACTGTAAAGTTTTCAGCCTAGAAAGAGAAAATGTGATGTTATTTTCCATGAACCATTCCTAAAGACAGGGATCATCTTCACACAGGGAGTCACTACTGCCATTTTACATAGCACAAACACAAACATGACAGCCCACCTTCAATCTGTAGAAGCTACAAACTGCATTGACCCAATCCAACAACAAAGTCAGTTTCTCGCTGGGGTTTTCAATCACTCTTTCTTTCACGCTCTTTAAAACATATGTATCGTCTTTTAAAGAACGCAGTTTCTGTTTTGTTCTCCAAGTCTTCCTGAGGAAGCTGATTTCTTCTTTAAGTTGCTCCAGATCAAGAAGTATCTCAACCTGAAACAAACAAACAAAAAGATTCAGTACCTAAATCACCACTATGCAAAAACAGATGTGTTGATATATTAATTAAAAGAAAAAAAGGTTTTATACTACAAACACCATGATACCTGAAAGGAGAAGATTATTTTCCACAGGAGGTTAAGTGTTTTCTCTCTGTGCCCATCTGCAATGTCTCTGGGGTCAATGACATTTCCTACAAAGATCAAAACATCCAGGTGAAAAATCACTGCTGGTTTAAAATTATGCCCGAGTTCTTAGTTGTGAAGGCTTTGTCAAAGTACCATGCTCGTCTCTCAAATCGACCCCTTTCTCGCGGAGCACCTGCAGCGCGACGCTGACATTGTGCACCTTCTGAAGACGGCTAATCGCAGGCATCCGCAGCTTACTTGACAGGGACCAGTCTTGGGTCAAGACCTCCATGATGCGCCTGAGACACATTCAAACAAATCTTGATTCGATACTAAAATAAATACAACACATGAAGATAGCTTTACAGCAAACAATTTGAACTTTGAATTAGTGACTGCGTTTTATGTAAGTTTGTCTGAAAAATATAAAAGAAATGCAGCATTAAACTTACACCAAGCGAATGCCACATCTTAGATCAGAGGCAAGATTCTGCACAGCAAAGTTGAACTCTTCCAGGGGGGTTTGGATGTGAGACACGGCAAGACCTAAAAGGCCAAGGTGGCGTGGAAGGATTCCCTCCCCGCTGAGGAAATCGCGTGAAAATGCCAACAGAAGATCTTTACTCGTCTGTGAACAGAAGGCAAAAATGACAATTTTTGTCCAGGATCAATGACTTCTGCTGTCTTTGTTACATCTAATCTCTAGTTTTAACTTTGTTCGGTGCCGAAAAACATGTTGGTTTTGTTGAAACAGAATGGAACTGGTTCAGATGTGCTGAGAGGTGGATGAGAGCCAAACATTTGAGCTGTTTAAGAACTGAACTGGTGAGCGGGAGGGGGGAGAAAAAAATAAATAAATAAATAAATAAATAAAAATAAGTACAAACCTTAAATTCAGCATCCAAGCAAAACAAACAGGGGTCATGCTCAATTAGCCTAGATTCTTTTGCCTGGTCAAGAAAACAGACAAGCAAGAGCAGTTTCTTCAAAGTGAACCTGGAAAGAGTCTCCTCATGTCCTGTTAAAAAAATAAAAAGAACAAACAAATGTTTTATTTTCATTTTAAATTTTGAATACAGTGAATAGAAATATTAAATGCAGTGTTGTTCTGAGTAGGGCTGAAACGATTAGTCGTTAACGAGTGGAGTTGTCGGTTTATCTCAAGCAACCTAACGTAAGCGCCTGCAAAAACACGATGTGACTGCTACGGCCCTGTAGCGCTAGAGAGTAACGCAGCTCTCCTGAATGCTATTGCAGTAGAATTAAACACAGCGTGAATTATGACGGAGTGTAAACGAATCCGATTTAGCAAGATGTGGGAAAGTTTCACAAACCTAAAATCCTGTCGTGTGCAATATATCCAAGGCAGAACTTAAATTGTTTTGTCTGTAATACAGCTGATTAATTTATTTTTGTTTACTCTTTTTATAGTGAAAAGGAAAAGAAAAATTAGACAATGAGCTGAGTTGACGGAATCTGAACATTTAGAGAATGAAACTTTTAGTTGGCCCAAAGTTCATTAAAACAACTCTCCCAAAAGCTGAAGTGATTGCCTTTTTTATTTATTAGTTAGAATATGTATAATTCAATGTTTTATCTAGCTGCAAAAGCAGAATAATCTTTCAAAATGATTAATGGTTCTAATAATCATTAGATTGATTATCAAAATAATGTTTGTTGTAGCCCTAGTTCTGAGTCTTACCATCTCTGTACAAGTGGGGAACTTTAGGGTGTCTGAACTCTGCAGCAATGTCTGGATTCCATAGTAGTCGCCTAAGTATGAACATCGCCAGGCCCATGACATCACTGTTGTTCTCTAAGGAAATCAGCTCTCCAAAGATCGTCTGGAATAAGAGTGTGCATTAAATGATTTGAGTAGACGTAGTGTCGCTTAAAGAAATACTTAAATCTCTAAAATTATGTACCTCCAGGCCGATTCGCAGCCAGAGTGGATTGTAAGACAGCAGCCAGTTTAGAACTTTCTGCCGTTCACCTAATAGGAGAAAGAAATGGTCATTTAATTAGTAAATGAGATTTGTTAAAGCTCAGTTCCGTTACCAGCATCAGTGCTTGCAAACTGCAGCAAGACTCAAAAAGCTGTTTGGTCTGCACACTCTGCCTATAAATTTATTTCCAGACACAACGGCAAAGGTTGATCTTTCACGTCACACACCTATATCCTTCCAGAGGTGTCGATCCTTCCGGATAAGTAGCCTCTTTGCCTCCACCTCAACTTCCAGGCGCTTTATAGCTTTTGCCATTTTGTCAGATGTGAACAGCTGGCATGCTGCACGTCGGACGTGGTTCATCTGTCGCCGGGCCGTGTAGGTTCTGAACGACATCTCCTCTTTTGTTGGCGCTTTGGGGATGCTGACTTTCTCACTTCCCAGAGTCAGCGATAAAGCATTCACTATGAACAAAAAATAAATACGTTGGAAACCTGCCATTCTGTATTGCTATGACAAAATGAAATGTCTCAAATCGATAAAATAATTTCTTAGAGTAAAAACATCCTATTTAATCTAAATATAAGCAAAAGGTTGGCACTGAAATGAGTAATATATCGAATCAGCAATAGATATACGACTGGTCGTGTTTTTGTTTTTTTTTGGAAGGTGTACCATTACTGGTCGGTGCATCCCTAGCTGCTATAGACTTGTGGCTGATTTTGTGCGAGTATTCTGGGTCAGCCAATATAAACTTGAAAGAGGTTTCTGAACAGAGAAATCATACCTTTGGTGACTTCAGTGGCCACTTTGAAGTCATCAGGAGTGAGCACATAATTTATCCACCATGTGAATCCTCGTTCCTGCTTCTCAATCCACCGTTCATCATAAAACATGTTCTTGGCAGCAAACGGCAGCGGATGCCTGGGTATTTCTGTCGACATAAAATATAAATAAACAGGTTAACTCGACAAACACTGATCATGGTTGATGAACACTGATTTTTACATGAGTATGTCATAGATGATGGCTGTTTTGCAAAGCCAGATTCTGGAAGCAATATTTCTATATGCACATGCAATGTCGGGTTGAGTTTACAACTCCTCATATCAACTTAATCAACGACAATGAAATGATAGACGAAATACCCGTCTGTGTTGGCTTTATGAAGTTCAGCCGTGTTTGTGCCACCGCTATAACCTTTGCAGTTTTCACCCTTGTGGAGCTGAATGACTTCAGAGACTGTCCTCCTGCACAATAAATATTTAGTTGTTGTTTTTTAGTCAAAAAACTGTTAAACCTTTTAAACACTAGTAAGAGCTTTACATTAATAAAATATTACAAAAGAGAAATAGATTTTATTTACCTTGTTGCGTTGATTTTGGGTTGGACTTTTGCGGTTGCACTTTGGTGGACTTCCTTGAGCTTGTCGCTACTAAACATGAATAATAATAATAATAATAATAATAATAAGGAATATTCATTGAGCCCATTCTAAAGCATGCACATTATAACTCAATGAAATTGACTTTCTTTATGTAAACAATAACAGACTACAAAACTGAAACCCCTTTAATAAAGAACCAGAAACATCTTGCTTTTATTGTACTCACCAATTCTTTTTCTCTGGATTTGTTTACACCTTGAGCCTAACTGGTTGTCCGGACAGGATTTTTTGTATTCTTGTGTCTCATCAGAGATGCGTTTGACTTCTGAAGGTCTAGGCAGACACTCAGAGTTGTCCCTTAAATATTCTTCGCTTTTTCGCTTTCTGCTGCGATTCGTTGCGTGGCTATGCACAGGAAACAGGTCCTCGGAGACACGGAATGGAGATGTCCGAATGTCTGAGGCAGTACCTTCAGGAGAGGCGACACCGTTTGTGTTATTTTTGTCACTACGGCTTAGAATTTTATGCACAGCAGTACGAGTGGAGGATGGAGGCTGGTTTGGAAAATCTGGTTGTTGAGGCACTGGCTCTGGTTCCAGCAGTGGTGGTGCTGCACTGAATTCCAAATTAACGCATGCTTTGGAGTTTATTACAGGCAAAACAGAGACCCCATCCAGTAAGCTTGTGTTGGAATCTGGACTGGAAGAAACCAAAGGCGCTGTCTGTAGAAGTCTACGTCTGAAGGTTCTTACTGTGTGCGTGTTTGGACTGTGCTCTGGAGAAGCCACGGCTTTGCTTTTGATAACTGTAGAACAGTTAACAATAATCTTTTTGGGTTTAAGATCTTTCTGGTTCAATCTATCACCACTGATCCCATTATAAAATTTATCTTCTTTGGCAGAGCAAGCTTCCGGGCTGTGCACGAAGCCCTCGGGCCCTGAGCCGTCACCTAGTACTTTGTTGGATTTGACAAAGTAAGTTAGCCTTGGCTGAGCAAGGTCAATCTGAGGGGAGATGTCTCCATCAACGTTTAAGGCTGTCTCAAGTTTACTGCTTAGATCATCGGACTCCAGAGAATCAGCTAAATTCAAGCTAGAGCAGGCATTTGGGGGACTGACTGGACAAGACAGGTCAGAATTAATGACAGCCAGTGCGTCTTTAACAGACAAAATCTGTCTTGATGACTCAGATTCTCCAACCTTAACCGGTTTACAAATGACCGGAAGAGGACTTTGAAAGTGCGACTTCAAGTTGTTGGAAAACCTCTCTGGAGTACTAATAGGTGACAGTGTCTTATTCAAAACTCTGATTTCTTTGCTATTCTGCAGTGGTACAGAAGAGATATTTTCCTTGCCCATAGCATCAAGAAGTCTAACAGCTGGCACTAACAGAACAACCGGAGACTTGTTTTGAGAAGACATGCTTCCAAAGTCATCACAGATAGCCTTAGGTAGAGTTTGGGGAATGTCACTGTACACAGGCTGAGAATTTTTCTCCTTTCTGTTAACAGGCTTTTGGGAAGTCCTTTCCTGGTTTAATGGCGTTAGTGGGTTTGAGGCTCGATTCCTTTTGTATTGAGACTGTCGAGATACACGAAATGTCTTGTTGGATGCCTTGATCTGCATTGAGGCCACTTTTCCACCTTGGGAAGGGACTCTCTTGGATTTGATGGTGTCCCATAGACTTTTCTAGAAAAAGAAAAAAGTAAAACAGAACGCAAGCAATTATGCAGGTTGCGACACAGCATCTAAATTCAGTTGAAGTCTATGGTAGACTATCTATTTAAGGCTTTGTGCATTCCAGTGTGTCTAATTCAACTCTGAGTTTTTCGAGATGATTTCAAAATACAAGCTACATCATCTCAGCATCATCCTATATCAAGCCTCTGCTACCAATGAGGAAGAATAAAGTGTAGTCCTATCGGGGAGTGTAACAACACAAATTGTTCCAACACTGTCCTTTTAGAAATCTCTTGTATATGAGACTATAGTGAGTGTATATACAGATAGAGCAACACCTTTTAACATATTTTTGTAAGAGTTCCCACTTCTGGGTTAATGTTAAATATAAATATAGACTTTATTATTAGACTAACAAACCTTTCCCATGACAAAGAGAAGACGAGAGATTAATCATTTGAGATGGGGAGAGGGGGCAGAGTTTACAAAGAAGAGGTAAAAGAGTTATTGCTGTCAACCAGGTCACGTGCCGATTAGCTCGTTTAATTTTAATTTAAAAAAAAAAAAATTAAAAAATGGCGTGACAACATGTAGGAGCATACTGCAACGTTCAGTGCAGAGTTTCTACTACAATCTCCACTGGAAAAAATGATTTACCTTTTTGGCTTTTGCGCTTTCTGCTTTTCCAAGCAAAATGGCTTGATGCTTGACAATGCCATTTGCAATAAAGCTGAGGAGTTCTCTCACACCGCCTTCTTCTGCAGGTGTCCAGGTTACAGTAATGATCACTCTGTCATCAGGCTGTAAAAAGCACATGTTTAGGATAAATCCTTCAGAAGAAAAGTGAGCACACAGTTTATTGTTTTTTATCACTATGTGGCTTTACATGTGGCTTCTCCAACCTAGGTGCAAAAATAATGATGCATATACTGTATGTAGGTATATGTAGAGATCAGTATTTCTGTACAAACTAAATTAGTAAGTTAGCACTTGGAGGCAAAAACAGACTGGTAACAGATTACATTAACTCTGATCGCTGTGCTGTCCAAGTTCACACCTTACATTCTACTTTAAATATAGCTCATGAACCTTTACATCAGTTATTTGCCATATACATATTTCAGGCATTATTTTTGAAAGTGAAACACAAGCATTATTACACAAGTGTGCATCAAATAAAAACCATATCTTTTTCATTATTACTGTAAAGAGGGGTCATAAATGAATTTTCTATGTGATCTCTATTTCCTTCAATACGACTGTTCTGGCAATTAAGGTTTAGGTTAAGGATTATTTGATTTATCATAATTTTCTTAAACTTGAAAGAACATGAGTAGGAAACATTTGATGAAGTAATCAACTTATTGAAGATCTGTCTTGAAGATATCTTCAAGACAGAAGACTTTATTGAAGATAACGTCTTATTGCTGTTCTTTTACACATTTTATAAATCCACACAACAAACACTTGCTAAAATAAAGCTCTGCAAAGACATCTAGATAGATAGATAGAAAGATAGATAGATATGAGGTAGGAATGAGATGATCAGTGGCAGACTAATGCAGTCCTCCAGCACAAATTCACTTTCTTTATCATAACTGACTATAGACACTGTTTGAATTGAGTCTTAATGTGATTCATCAACTCTAAGACGCTTTTGAGCACAAGATCTCTGCTTTGGCATTAATCTAAAGCAACAACAGGAAGCTTTGCCTTCTTACAGTCTGTGTGGAGTTTCAGATTATTTTCCACCTAAGAAAATGCAACAAACAAAAACACTTCTCATGTGATGCTCCTGACCTGCGTGTGTTAGCTATAGGTTAAAGCCATAAAGCTCATATGCATACAGTTTCAAACCTTTTTTACAGTATCATCAACTGCCATTCATCCAACTAGCAAATTATCAAGCGGAGATGATACTTACCGGGATTGTGAAGTTCGTTCGATCAACTGTGAACCCTTTGGAAGAAGGGATTTTATCTACAGTCACAGTAATGGCTGCATCTTCAGTTGGGTTTTCAATGCATAGAGATAAAGATTTGGATGATTCCAACTTTACCGTCCCAAAAGTAACGAAAGGGGGTCTTGAAAACTGAACCAAGCTAAGAACCGGGACCTTAGCATCGTTTTCTTTGTCGTGTCCATTTGTACGAGGAGGATTAGATATTGGACTGATATCAAAGAAACCCGCTCGCGCCACCGTATTGGACATAATTTCCAATATTAATCCTTTAAACTAACCATAACCACACACTATTAAAGCTCCGGCGTTAAATCCACCTCTGCTATACAAACCACACGCTCCTGAGATACTCAGATGATTTTTGAATTTGAGGAACATGTGGTTAGCTAATCACATCACAGAGCCCAATTCGTTGGTCCAATCACGGAAGAGTAAACACAAAACAGCCTATCAGATATTTCAGCATCGTTTCAAACGTTTTAAAGCCACGCCCACAACATTACAAGACGTTAACGGCTCCCTCTGATGGTCGTTTTGTAGTGTATGTGTATTTCACATATACATATGTCTATTAATATATAAATAGACACTATTACAGAAATCAAAAAGTGTATATATATACGTATATAAATAGTGCTTGCACCTATGTGAGGCATCATTTGATGAACTTTGTCAAGAACCAGGAACGAAACGAACTCTCCATTGCACGCCTTGATCAGTGTCACTGGAGTTTTTGAGTTACACACTGGCCTTTCTAAAATCTAGTTATAATGAAACCATTTTAGTCTTGCTAAACTTTGAAAAAAGTTCCAGCTAGCACAATGGGTATCATTTATCAATTTTTTAGTGAAGTTATGTTTAACTGTTTGTGTAAATGAAACTTAACTTATTGCTGATAGATTTATAGTTCTATAAATGCTGATATACTGCATATTCACACGTGTTTTTGTTAAATGACCATACTTTGAAAACTAAATGTATGCATGGCACGATTTGTATTTAGTGATGTCCCCAAATAACTCCATAAAAGACACAAAACAAACTGGTAAACATGAATAGCATAAATCAAGGATACAACCAAAACCGTTTAATAATAACTAATATTAATAATTAAAATGTGAACAATAAACCTACAGTGAGCCGAGTTATTTGTTTATGTACTTATATATCCTGTACTCCATTTTACTGCACCATTTCGTTAGTTTGTAATTGAATGAGTTTTGTCTTCTTTGTGTAAATTTATATGTTTGTGTGTAACGTTTGCAAATAAACGCCGCTGGTGGCGGGGCTCAAACCTGAACCTGCGGTTGCGTCGAGCTCCCGCATTTAGCACACCAGACCCACTTGCAAGAGTCAGTGCACAAAAACTAACAAAACGTAAAACAGGACAAACATATAGAGCAACGCATCAAGGGAAACAAGGAACAGGTGATAAATCGGGAAAAATTAGGAAAGGGCGTGGCACCGCCCACCTGGTGGTCTGGCAAGGAACAACTCCTGACATTGTGTTTATTTACTATACAGACTCCAAAGCGTCTTTTCTATAATATCGTAATAAAAGAATGTATTTTGATTTAAAATTGCAGTAATACATGAAAATTATAAGATTCTTATAAGACAAACTAGTTACGGTTTACATTAGTTAGTCTACGTATGCATAAAAAAAGGATACAAAGTTTTTCCCCTCAAATTTATGGGATTTTCATGAATATGAAATGATTTGTGTAAATGCTGCTAGAATTGATTTAAGCATAAATCTGTTTGAGTACATCTTGATAAATGGGGTAAATCCACTGTACGTCCTCTTAAAGCAGTACAGAATAAAAGCATATGTAACCTGGTTTCTCTCTCTCGCACTCTCTCTCTCTTTAGACGTTGATAAGTTGAACCAATATTTTGTAAGATATTAAGATAGGCCTTGTCTTTGTATATGTGCTATGACAAACTTTTATATTCAACAAAATTGGTGTTTGATCACTTAGTGTTAGAGCTTACACAACAGATGAGGTTTTTTACACACTGCTTTAACACTAGAAAGGAGAAACGTAGCAGGTTCAAGCACAGGATCGGACATCTTGTCGTATATCAAAAAAAGACCCTCCATTCTCCCTGTTTACCACACATAGAAGTTCAGTCCCTCCCTTTTTCTCTCGGCATGAGGAGTGAGAGGAAGGGAGACAGACATTGGTGGGGGGTTGCAACTCTAAAATAGTCACGTGGGATCCTCCTCTAAGTATGTGATTATGTCAGAGGGACAGCGTCAATGCATTCACAGCAGACTGGAGCAACAGACCCCCTCCCACACCCACACACACACACACATATATATGAGGGTGCATTTTACCATCACACAGAGGTAGCAGAGGAATGGAAGACAGAGAAGAGTCTTGCCCTCTTTTTGCCGATCTTGTGTATCATGTTTCTCCGTGGGGGCTTCAGGAAAGGCACAGAGTGTGTCCTTTATTGCTATTTGCCTGGATTTTAGTGTGATGCGCAAGCTGCCACCTTCCTTACAAGCCTCAGCTGGACTCACCTCCAATTCTTTGCAGGTACGTGCAATGGAAATCGAAGACATTGTTTGGACCGTTAGAACTCCATTTAATCTAGCGGAAAATCTCTTGCATGGAAATATTGTATTAATAAATGATTGTAGGAGACAAGAACAAAACAATTCTGCAGCCTGAGAAAATGACAGCAAGACGGTGACAGAACGAAGTATGGGTTTGCGTTATGATGAAAAAATGCAATATGGAAAACGAAAAAAAATTTTTTTTAGCAAGGCCAGCAGTGAATTATGTCTCTGATTCATGGAGGCTTTACAGGCAGCAACGACATGTAAACAGGATCAGAGCACAACACCATCATCTTGTACGTCTTATCCATGTATGTGTGTATGTATGTGTGTATGTATATGTATGTATATATA
>JAOTRN010000003.1:20506312-20517824 GCA_028566695.1 Bagroides melapterus | reverse complement strand
TATATACACATACACGTATATATACATACATACGTGTATATATATATATATATATACACATTATATATATAACCCTAACCCTAACCCTAACCCTATATATATATATATATCTGCTCGCCACGCCACTCAACCACTCTCCCGAAGACAGCAAATGGAGATGAACAAGGAAGGGATTACTGACCAAAGTATAAACAGAAAATTCACTCAATGCCTAAACGGGCACCTTTTTAAAAACCATGCGAACCGAAGCGCTCCAATTAATGCGCCTCACAGGTGTGTGCAATAAGGTTACATAGCCCCACCAGTAAACATGCCTTACCCAACTAAACTCGTTACATAAGGATAGGGGTGCTTAAAACTGCAGATCTAGCTGAGGGTAAGGTGACTTGAGCCAGGCCTCCACCCACCCTGCCTTATCTACTGATTAAAGAAAAAACAATGAAATACAACAAAGTACTATTTAAAAGAAAAATCATTAAAAACTATGAAATACTAAGTAGAAGAGATGAAATCTTTCAAATTGTGTGCTCTGCCTAGAGATGAACATGGGCATAATAGTTTTTAATAGAACAATAGTCCATTTCTCATGCTAAGCTAAGTATTCATCTAAGTAAACAATAACATAGTCAATACCTGAAGCTAGATAATGTCTGGCTAAGTAAATAGTAGTCAAAAGTCTTCATTAAGATATGGGAATCTAATGAATGTTAAATGGAAAGTAGAACATATGAGCAGACATGTGCTTCATGGTAGTTATAAAGCTATGATACAGCAATTCTGAAAACCAACCTCACTGAAAACTAAATGCTCAAAATTTTACATGACCACAGAACTCCAAAAGAGTGCAATCACTTAAAGAGAGCCTACCCATAGCTAAGGATAGAGGTGCTTGAAACTGGAGATCTAGCTCAGGGTAAGATGACTTGAGCCTCCACCCACCCTGTTATATTATATACAGTAACTATTGATTGAATAATAAAAAAAATGAAATATGACAATTATTAAAAAGAAAAAAATAAATAATTGAAAACCATGATATACTAAGCAGAAGAGATGAAATTTGTAAAATTTTGTGCTCTGCCTAATGATAAACATGGGAATCCTTCTGTTATCACAGAACTCCAAAATAGCACAACCAATAAAAGAACACCTAACCATAGCTGAGGCTAGAGGTGTTTGAAACTGCAGCTCTACCTGAGGGTAAGGTGACTTAGCCTCCACCCACCCTGTTATATGATATATCTGCTGATTAAATAAAGAAACAGTGAAATATAACAAAGTACTAAAAAAAATCATTAAAACTGTGAAATACTAAGTAGAAGAGATTAATTTTGTTAAATTGTGTGCTCTGCCTAGTGATAATCAAACACGCATGCTAGTTTTTAATAGAACAATAGTCCATGTCTCATGCTAAGCTAAATGTACATCCAATAAACAATAAAATAGTCAACACCTGAAGCTAGATAATGTCTGCAGATCTAGTACTAGAAAATAATTATTTGACCCCCTGTTGATTTTGAAAGTTTACCCCCTTTACCCCTAAATTATCAGTCTAGACTTTTTATGATACGTTTATTTTAACAGAAAGAGACAGAATGTCAACAAAAATCCAGAAAAAACATTAAAGAAATGTGTGCTTTTACTCTTTATTTGAATATATTGTCTTCTGGTTAGGTAAGTTTTTGACTTTTGTGTACTATCTGCTTAACTATCTGCTTAAAAGTTTGTTCTAGTTGTGTTATTTGAATTTTGTGATATTGTGTAGCACTGTGATCCTATCATGTTGGTCTTTGCTTTAATGGTTCTCTCAGCTGATTAATCAGGAGTAGTTTCAGTCTTCCTTAAGTGTGAATTGTGGGCAGGGCTTACTAATTTAAATTGAAGGTTCTCTGACTGTAGCGGTTTGTAAGTATCTGCCTAATATTTAACACATTTAAGTTTATAGTACTGTCTTAATCTATTTTACCCATACTGCCCCAAAAAACCCACTTTATAACCCACAAATTAAACCCCCTCCTTGACTGAGGAAGACTTCGCTTCTTTTTACCATGAGAAGATTGAGAGAATCTGCCAAACCTTCACTTCTGTTCCAACTGCACCTACACTTCACAGCCAGGATTCTGCCACTCCTTCATTCTTGCATTTCATAACCGTAGCAGCAGAAGAGATTTTGCAGCTCATCCAGTCCTGCAATCCTACCACCTGCCCACTGGATACTCTCCCTTATACTGTGCTACAGACGATCTCACAAGACCTTCTGCCATTCATCGACACAATCATCAATGTATCCCTTACATCTGGTCGGGTACCAACTACCTTCAAGAGAGCAAAGGTTATTCCCTACCTGAAGAAACCTGCTCTAGAACCTTCTCCATCTGACACCAGTAATTACAGACTGGTATCCCTCCTCTCTTTCCTTTCAAAAATTCTTGAACGCATTGTGTATAACCAACTGTCTTGTATCTCTCTCAGAACAACCTGCAAGATCCCAACCAGTCTGGCTTTAAAGCAGCACGCTCGACAGAGACTGCCCTTTTGGATGTCTCTGAGAAACTACATGTATGTGTTTCTACAAAAAACCCTTTCCTGAAGCCCTACAGCACCGAAAGAAGAACACTATATACAATTCAATTTTGCTGCAACATTCAATTTCGCAGTAAAATGATTTTAATTGTAATGTAAATAATTATATTTTGTATCACATTTTACCCTAAAGATGGGAAGAAGTCTTTAAGCATTTGTATAGGGTTCACCTAAACACTTATAGATAAGAATATCTATAGAAAAAAAATCTCAGTTTTTATGAATATTTAGAATAAAGCACATAAGCAGGATAAATGATTCAATTATTAAGTCTGTTGCATACAGTCCCACCTTCTTCTATACGGTCTTCTATTCAAGAACAATAACCATGTAAACAGCTCTGCACAATGAAATATAATAAGCGCAGTCTTTTTCTTTTCTTTCCAACTTGCACTCCTTTAATTACTCCAGTTCCTGGCCGGTGTTCATGACCTCACTGACCTTTTCTGAATTGAAAGTATCAGGGACAAAATAGTGGATGTTCGAATCCTGACAGCATCTTGTGATCCACTCTCACCTAAAGCTCTGTTAAGTTTAGAATTAACTTCTAACACGCTACAACCTATCATGATCTCAAAGGTCACAAAACCTCTACTTCTGGTATAGTATATATATATATATAGATAGATAGATATATATATATAGATATAGATATATAGATATAGATATAGATATAGATATCCACAATATCAAAGTCTATTAAAGGCAGTAGAGGGATTTCATATTTAGCTCCCAAACTTTGGAATAGCCTTTCTGACAGTGTTCGGTGGTCAGACACAGTCTAGAAACTCTAGAAACTGCTGCGTCTTTGATTTTACAGGGATGTAGCTCAGTGACAGAGTTCCGGACTCTGTCATTCAGCTAGACGGGCTCACCTTGTATCGTGCTAACAGAAATGCAGCTCTGTGTGGTAAGGCTCACGGTGGAGGTGTGTGTGTTTACATCAAGATGGAATGGTGCAAGAACTCTGTGCTTGTTTCTACATTCTACAGTCTACATTCCCCCCAGCGCTGAATGCTCACCAATTAAATATAGTGCTCCTAATATTCCATCAGTATGTGGACTTTACAACGAAAGGGGTGAACATGCTGGATCTTGTTTACACAAAAATTCCTGCAGGTGAAAACATTTCCAGCAAGAGCCACCTCTGCTCTTCAGGACTGTTTTGAGTCCACTGACTAGAACATGTTCAGGGAGGCTGCAACCAAGTGTGATTCTGTCAACTTCCACCAAGGCATTGGTGACCAGCTACCTAGGCAATGCATTGATGATGTGACTGTCTCAAAGACCATCAAGTCTAGAGACTTTGCCTTAAGAGCAGGGGAAAGGACAACCCTAAGAACAGCAAGGGCCAAACTGTCCTGAGCCATCAGAGAAGCAAAGTGCTCACATATCCAGACAATCCACAGCCACTTCCAGGACAGCGGAGACACCTGGCGCATTTGGCAGGGCATTCAGTTGATCACGAACTACAAGACAGTGACGCCTCCCTCACAGATGTGCTGAATGACTTATATACTAGGTTCAAAGTGCAGAAAAAAATAGCAGCAAAGAAGACCATCCCTTGTCCCGTTGCACTCACCCATCGTGATGAAGTGCTTCGAGAGGCTCACATGAGGCACATCAAGACCCAGCTACCACATTCACTGGACTCACTGCAGTTTGCGTATCGTCCAAACGGCTTCATGGACGATACCATTGCTATGACTCTTCATTTAGCCCTCACCCACCTGGACAATAAAGACACTTACATATGAATGCTGTTCATAGACTATACAGTAGTTCAGCATTCAACACACTCATCCCTCACCTGATTGAGAAGTTGAGCCTGCTGAACATCTCTCTCTGCAACTTGATCCTGGACTTCCTGACTGGGAGACCAGTCCAACAGCATCTCCAGCACCAACACATTGAACACAGGAGCCCCTCAGGGCTGCGTGCTTGGCACACTGCTGTTCACTTTGCTGATTCATGACTGCGTATCAATGCACATTTCGAATCACATCATCAAGTTCACCGATGACACGACATGGTGGGTCTCATCAGGAAGAATGATGAGAGAGCATACAGAGAGGACGTGAAACAACAACTGCTCTCTGAACGTGGATAAAACTAAAGAGATGGTTGTTGAATTTAGGAGAGCACAGAGTGCCACTCTCCACTGAACATCGGCGGATCCTCCGTGGAGATTGTCAAGAGAGCTAAATTCCTTGGTGTTCATCTGGCCACTCAACACCAGCTCCATCACCAAGAATGTCCAGCAGCACCTCTACTTTCTATGAAGGCTGAGGAAAGCCCACCTTCCTCCCCCTACAGAGGGACCATAGAGTTCATCCTGAGCATCTGCATCACAGTAACTGTCACTTGTCGATCTCTTTTGTGTCTTGTCTGTTTTGAAAGCCGAAATGACAGCACACTTCAGCTTTGTACACAGAGGTGGGAGCTGGAACAATTGTTTCATCTTCCATTGCAAGCAACTATATAATATTTACGCTAACATTAGAGGAGTTCTAGTGTTTCCTGTCACTAGTTCAGAGATAAGAAGACTGCCATCTATTGTCAAAAAATAAACTCAAATCTTTAATGAATCGTGTATGATTTTTTTTTTTAATATCGATATTGCTTTTTTGAGAATCAATACAGAATTGCCAAACAAAATATTGCACTGCACTGAGCACACACACACACACACAAGCTATACTGCACAACTCATTACCTCACCCCCTTAAGATTGCTGCTATTACGTTAAATGTCCTTTACTATATTTTTTGCACATATACTGTAGAATATAGAGTATGTATAGTTGTTTGTGATGCTTTTGTCTTTTGTCTTGTTCTGTTTGCACAGATGCACTTTATGTAGCTCGGACTAACTTGGTTAAAGTCATTAGCTCTGTGTTGTTCTATGTAGCTCTGTATTTTGTACTATGTAGCTCCATGGCCCTGGAGACACGTGCTTTCATTTCACCGTGTACTGCGTAAGATATATGATTAAAATGACAATAAAAGCTTCTTGACTCTTGACTTGACTCCCAGTTTAAATGTAGATTAAAGACAACTCTTTAGTCAGACATACACATAATACATCACATCACCTTGTGCTCTAGTACATTTTATTAAACACCCATTATCATCTAGTGCTTGCTAATATTATGAACAGCAGCTACGCTAATTCCTCTCCACTGTTTCTCTTTTTCTACTCATCCCGAGGCATCCTGAGATCGCTCCAACTCCAGTTGTGTTCATGAAGATTTCAGATATTCATTGAGAAGAGGCCAAACCTGTGAGGATCCTGGGGCATTTAGAGACAACCCTCAGTGTCACCCAAATGAGGATGAGGTTAACTTTTGAGTCTGGTTCCTCTCAAAGTTTCTTCCGTTTCCATCTAAGGGAGTTTTTCCTCACTACAGTCACATCAAGCTTTTCATTAGGGGATAAATACAAACACATTTAAATATAAGTCTAATATTAATCTTTTGTAATAGTAATCAGTGGAGACAGCTGGATCTCCCTATTAGTCCATTAAAAGGAGTAAAATGAAAATACCAAACTACTGAATTAAATGTAAAATAGCTTTATTGTTCACAAGAAATATATTTTATTTAAACTTTACTTAATTATACCATGTCAATTTTTCATAAGGCCATAGTTGATAATTTAACAATAATAAACAACAACTACAAGGAAAAAAGGCTCTTCGCTGATAAAGTTGAAACCCAGAAAATGTACAAACAAACACACTGAACCTTTAATGTTCTGCAGTAAAAATCAATAGATGATCTGTTTTACATCCCAGTTCTATTGATTGGACACATTACTGGATATATTCAACCTAAACAATCTACTGTATCTTAGAAAGGTTATTACTGTCACTAGCCACTTTATTAGGAACATTAAAGTACAGCCAAAAATTCATGCAGTTTTACAATCAGCCAATAACATGGCAGCGGCACAGTGCATACAGTACAACCATGCAGATCCAGATCAGGAGCCTCAGTAATGGTCACACCAAACATCAGAATGAAGAAAAAGTCTGATCTCTGTGACATGATGATGAGAGAAATCATGAAGGCCATTTTACAACTGTACAGAACAGAAACTGATCTCAGAACAGAGGATGAGCTACAAAAGCAGAAAACCTCATCAGGTACACACCAATCAGCTGAGGTCACACTGAGTACAAACTCATCAAAAACCTCAACACAAAGCCAGCTGAAGACAACAAAACCAGCAGGCAGCAACAATCCAGCAACAAATTCAAAAACACAATTAATAATCACACTGTTTCAAGTTACAAATATTTTCATTTGCATTGCATTTTGGCATTATTTTAATATCTGGGGCAGCCTGAGAGATTAAATATGACCAGTAACAGTCAAACTGTTTTTTTTGTACATCTTGAGGACATATCTGCATAGAAAATCATGGACATGTGATTCCACACAAATTATTAGATCACCACTGAATCTGGCAACCAACTTCAGGTAATTCATTCAATCTGTAATTTTCTTAGAAGAAAACAGAAAAAAACACCGTCTGAATAGGGCTTAAGGCTATCTTTTCTTTTGCCAAGCAATTTTACAAGTGGTATTTTTTTTAATACAAAAAAACAAAGAATTTCAAATAATATGAGTGAGAGACAGAGAATTGTCTTAAAATAGGTTTCCATTTAATAAAGCACATTCCTGAAACGTTTTTTAAAATCTTAAATTGCATATACTTGTATGATGACAAAAAAAAGTGGATCTTTTTAATTTATTTTATTTTAAGACAATGTCACCAGTTCTATCAGATATGCTAGTTAATGTTAAATAATTAACACGAAATCATTTAAATTTTACCTTTTGACCATTATGTTCTATGAAAACATGACAATTTCTGTGGTGCTAAAACCAGACGAATAAGAAGGAAATGAAGTGAATTGTTAAGACAGAGGTCAGGAAATGGGATTAAAGAAAACACATCTTTTTTCCCCAACACCAGGTTAGTTGTATGCAGTGAAATCTCTTTACATGCATAATTGAAACACTCAGTTATTTAAATGATCAAGTGCAAATATTAATACAGTTTACAGAATGAACATTCATTTATTCAGATACAGAGAGTTGAATTAAAATGAATGAAATGTTAAGGAAATAAAAAAATCAACTCTAAGCTGCCACAACAATCGCTTTAATTCACCTTTGCATCATTTCTGGAACTGAACTGAGAAATGCCGTTCTTCCTAAAGCTTTGTCTTCAGGTGGTATTTTAATGATGATGATGATGATGATGATGATGCTTCTACAGTGCTCCATTTCATATCACTGTTTAACTGAGATGAGATCTGGTGACCGAAGACCATAGAATTTTATCGATCATTTCACACTCATCAATACACTCGGCAAGATTCCTAGTGTATGTGGGCAGAGTCATGCTGGGAGAAACATCAGGATAGAAGGGAACAAGTCTAACATAATAATCATGATATTTTGTCATTCTTAATAAAATACAGTATATATGAATACGTGTGTGTGTGTGGGGGGGGGGGTGTTAGTGGGGTACAGTGTATATGGCAGGTTGGGTGGGGAACACCCTTGAGTTCCAGATACACCCATACTGAATATAGTTAATTAATGAAACAACTTTTCCCTCTTAATGAATACTGAATCTTGACAAGAAATCATTTATTTCCTTTTAACAACAATTAACTAAATTAAAACACTCAAAAAATGCAGTACGTAATAAAGCGCTAGTACAGTTTCATTACTGACAGACGCTCTTATTCAGAGCAGTTGTGCCTGTCGATGTTTTGGTACTCTCAACTATCCAACATGTTTCTAACAGCTCCCACTGCACCACATTATTAACTCTTACTGTGTATTTTCACTACCAACAATGTGCACAGACCAATCAAACTCAACTCAATCTACTTCAAATCATACAACTTGCATTAATTATTTCATATTTATATCTGAAATATAATGACCTCTTTAAATTCCTTCTTTATTATGTGGACAGAATTTAACAGATGTCACTTATCCAGAGGAACTTATAAAAGAGCTGTGGATTGTCTACCAAAAACACGTCCTCATGAAAGTCACTAAGTCAGGGACTATGAGCAGGATCCAGTTGTTTAATATTATTGGCATGATTTAATAAATATAAAAAAATGAAAAAAAAAAAAAAAAAAAGCCAAAGCAAACCCACAAATTAAGACAGATAAAAGTTCAATTATGGCAAAAGAAACGGCACCGTATAAAGAGAGGACAGGACAGGGGCGAGTCTGTACATAAACAATCCTTAATCAAATCTCTCAACTGAATATTTTCTAGATTTTCATAAAAATTCATATGTTGTGTAATATAGTATTTTCATGGCACAGTCATGAGCCTGTTTTTCAGGAGTTTTTACGGACGTCACTGTGTCGGGAACGTGGTTATTTTACAGCATTCATCAACATACACAAACATATATGAATAAACAGTTTTTCTATAACTTTTAGTTTGGTTTGGTTTACCCAAACAAGTTTACTAATAGATTGATCAGTAAGCTTCATCTGTGACTTTTACATGATCTGGGCCATAACATAGTAGAATACTTTGTAAAAATAAAAACAATTCAGAATAGCAGTATCTAATAAGCTCTGATGGTGAACAGTCACACAAACACAGAGCTTTCTTTTGAAATACCTGAACGTCATGACGTCTTGCCCGTACAGAATAAAGTCATACTGATAACACAATGTGCTAAAACACAGAATGCTTTGTACTAGCACAATATCATAGAGCTGGACCCCCACACCACACTCACTGGCCCTGGCTACAGTGATGAGGAAACCGGGATCACGTTTCCTCTCTCCATACCTGTGTTCACCTCCAGCTCAGCTGACATGTCCTTTAGAGGCAAGTGTACTAAAAAAAACAAACAAACAAAAAAAAAACAAGGCTTTGCTGTGCATTAGATGCTGCGCAGCAAAGGTCACACTATATTTGAAGAAAACACTAACCTGAGAATAGTCTTGGGAAAAGAAACACATGTAGGTTGTAACAAGATGTGCTGTTATTTCAGTTAAACACGTACAGCACACAAACACCCCAAATAACTGAGGAGTGAAGAACGACCTACAGTTACAGACATCTAACGTAGCATCAATCCAGATTTATGGTTAATGAACACTGCATAGTACCAGAAGCAAATCAGACTTACGTTTAAGGCGTACTGTCTTGTTCAAAAATAGACTTTTGTAAAAATATATTATGTGGACATAAACTCGTTCTCTAAAAATTTTAGATTTACAGTGATTAACTAATGTACCTGTTTGGAAGTGCAAATTACTGGCTTGGAATCACCTCACTCACGTTCAGTAAGCACTTTTTTCCTGAATGAGGCAGGAATTATAACCCGGATGGGATGCCAGTCCATCACTGGGCACCATGTGAAAACATGGACACACTGAGCCACTCGTTTAAGCCTAAGAGTAATTTATCTGAACTGTTATCTTTTTGGGAGGTTGGATGAAACTGGAGAACCCAGAAGAAACCCACAGAGACAAAAGGAGAACATGCAAAACTCCACACAGTAACCAGAGCTCAGGATTGAAGCAGGGATCCTGAAGCTGTGAGACAGCAATTCAACCCACTGTGCTGCTGCTGTGCTTTACTAAAATGTAGTAAATTATACAGAAAGTAGCTCTGACACAGAAGGAGTATGGTGAACATGAAAGAAAGGAAGAAGGATGAGGCTCATATTCATGTCTTGTTCTAACAGGTTCTCTGTACTGTACTGTTGTGGACTGGCATGGCTTACAAGTTAGAGTTCAGAGTTGCACTGAGACGACACTCAATTTCCTCCAGCAAGCCTTTTTCCTGAACCACGGCCTCCACTTCTTCTCCATTGCCTTTGTTCTCTGTCTCCCAAGGAATAAGCAGTGAAGTCTGCCTGTTGCTTCCCCCTTGCTGTGAAAGCTCTTGGTAGTGCCTCAGAGTCTCTTTGGATAGGACTTTCCTCCTCAGGCCACTGCAGCCCTCTGTCACCTGACTCTCTGGACTCGGCTTCAGGTCCAAGGGAAGCTCTAGATAGACAGAAGGGCTGGCATTCTCATCCGTTTCTCGTGCCAGAGGCTGAGTGAGAGGCAACATGAGAGAATTCCTCGTGTCTGAAAGGGTCTCGCAGGGTTTGGTAGAAGGAGCTGGCAGTGAGCGGGTGCTGCACTGGCGACGAGGAGAAGGAGGGAGGTGCTTGCCATTGATGGCGCTGTCATCCTGCCCCATGTTCCAGCCACTCTGATCTCCACTGGTGGCCATGCCCACTTCACCAGTTTGACCTGGACTAGTCTTAGATAGAGACTGAAGCAAATGCATATACCATATGATTGTCAGTGTTGAAGTTTTTATATGAATTTGCTCAAAGTGTATAAAGCATACAATATAAGTTCATTACACAATGACACCAAGACTTAATGTATTTTAAACAAAAATACAAGGATCAGGATTGGCTCACCGTGGTACAGCAGTCGATCTCATCCATAGACCGGAAAAAGTCAAGGCTCTTGGCTGAGGAAAGCTTTGAACCATGATCTAACGTGGTGGTGCTGAGTGAATCCAGGATTTCTTCCAGCAAATTCATTTGACCTGTCTGACCTGCCTCACGCTCGAATTCACATGAGTCGTCACTGTCCTCGATGTAGAACGGCGTTTCCCCACTGTCCTCAGAGGAGATCCTAAACCCAAACACACACATCAGGAAATCTACCAATCATCAGTAGAACTGAGGTCAATGTGAGATAAGAAATGAACACCAGATGGCAGTATTGCTATAGCTTAAGGATCTGTTACGAGGCTTTACACAGCCAGCTCACTGAATTCCCAATGGGCCACTCTGAGTCTCATATATCAGTACTGACTGACTCCAGTGTTACACCTTGATTTTTTTTTTTTTCCGCCTCTTCT
>JAOTRN010000003.1:20448416-20464172 GCA_028566695.1 Bagroides melapterus | reverse complement strand
TGTGTGTGTGTGTGTGTGTGTGTGAGAGAGAGAGAGAGAGAGAGATAGAGAGAGAGAGAGAGAGAGAGAGAGAGAGACGGGGTGTGTGTGTGTGTGAAAGAGAGAGAGAGAGAGAGAGAGAGAGAGAGAGAGAAAGAAGGGGTGTGTGCTTGTGTGTGCGTGTGTGTGTGTGTGAAAGAGAGAGAGAGAGAGAGAGAGAGAGAGAGATCCCCTTCTCTTCCTCCTCAAGCTGGTGGGATTCCTCCCCAGGGGCTTCAGTCTTTAAACCTCCATGCTCTTTAAAAATTCTGCCAGCCAGCAGGTCTACACGCCACTGTGGAGCTGTCGCCAGCAGGGGATATGCGTATGCGTGTGTGTGTGTGTGTGTGTGTGTGTGTGTGTGTGTGAGACTGGCACAGCCACCATGCTGATGGCACAGAAGTCCTAGTGACAGGTTCAGCCCTGAATCTTCCCCACAGATCAATGCAGGAGCCCGCAGCCTCTCGCTCCCCCTTTCCCAATTAGGTACTCTCGCTCACGCTCTCTCTCTCTCTCTCTCTTCTGCCACCGAATTCCAGGCCATAATGCATACAGCTACAAAGACCCTTTACTACTGTGACAAAAAAAAGGTCCATCAGTCCCAAACAGAGCACTTAAAATACATTCTCATCTCTGGTTGAAATAGATCTAGCACCATTTTTAAAATACCATACACTAGATTCACATTTAACTTGAACAAAAGAAATTAATATAAATCATATCAACATATTACAGTAAACTAAATGTTCTCTATTGTGCCAGAATTTTAATTAAAATTCGTAAAATGGAACCACCCTCATCAAACAAACCCGAACATACCACCAATCAAACCATCCGTCAATCAAGCCATCAAACAAGCAAGCACTGAAAAAGACAATCTAATCATCAAACACACCACCAAACAAACATCAAACAAACATTAGACCATCAAACAAACATCAAACCATCCAAAAACATCAAACAAACATCAAACCATCAAACAAACATCAACCCATCAAACATCAAGCAAACATAAAATCATCAAACAAACATAAACAAAAACATCAAACCATCAAACAAACATCAAAACATCAGACAAACATCAAACAAATATAAAACCATCAAACATACCAAACAAACATCAAACAAATAAGCAAACCAACCAACCATTTAACAAACATAAGACAAACATAAGGCAAACATAAACAAACATCAAATATTAAACCATCTAACAAAGATCAAAACATCAGTCAAAGATCAAACTAACATCAAACAAATAGCAATCAAACAAACATCAAACAAACAAACAAAAAAACAAACCATCAAACATTAAACCATCAAACAAACAATTAAACCACCAAACAAACAATTAATCCATTAAATAAACCATCAGACAAACATCAAACAAAACATGAAACCATTAAACCATTAAATAAACCATCAAACAAACCATCAAGCAAACCATTAATAAATTTTTGATCATCAAACAATCCAATAATTAAACAAACATACCATCCTTTTAACCATCTAACATCCATAACTACATCAAAATCAACAAATATCAATTAAACTATTTAAATTATTCAATCTATTAAACAACCTGTCAGTCAAAACATTATTATACTATCAATCAGCCTGACAGTCACCTAATCACACACTGAATTTCTCCATGTAGGATTACATCCTTTAAAACACCTTTAAAACCTTTATTTAAATCAACCTTAAAACACACAAATGAATTTAAACAGAGTTTACTTCTTATGGTACATAACTAACTTGGATCTATTCTTCTTGGCCACAGATCTTAGGACTTTGTAATTTGCTGGGCTCGGGAACTGGACTGAGGAATAAACACAATTCATCTAAATGATATTCCATATTATATATACTGTATATATAGTACAGTGACTGAGGCATGGATTAGTTTAAATATCAACAGATACTCTAAACCTGCATTACCACTGCATATAATCTGATGAGATTTTCACTTCCACATTATAGTTATACCTTTCACCAAGATACGATTGTAACCCAGGCCAGAGATAAAAAAAAATCCTACTGTTTAGATTACAGGCACTATCTGAATAAAACACTATATATATATATATATATACATACACACGTATGTACTTTGTAATGTTTCTTGCTATAAATCAGACATGTTTCATTAACATGACAATGACATGGCAATATGATTAAGTGGGGATTGTAGAAATAATGTGGAATATAAATAAACCACAATAAAATCTTAAGGAATGAAGTGTCTCGTGTCAGTCATGTTCTAAACACTCTACATTACAGAACGCTGCTGAACGTGCAGGAAGAGTGTCAGAAAATGAGTGTGAATGCGATCATGGTAACTCAAAACCTGAACTTATTGAGATAATTCTCAATAAGTTCAGGTTTAATAAAAGCTCCAATTTAATAAAGATAAATGGAATTCTAATTGAATTGAACATTTCATGAATCAAGCTGAAATGCAGGTGAGGTACATGATCTCCTGGGACTCCACCCACGACTCCAGTGATCAAAAGGGTGAACTGCTGCTCTATGACAATGGATTATATACAGTTTCAGCAGCGACACTGACAAGGCAACAGCATTTTAGTAAGACAAAATGTAGCCGCAAACGCAGTGTATTCTCTCTGGTCGATTTATCACACGCGTTCACTTTGTTGGTAAAACCTTGTAGGTGGACAGTTAGAGACTAGAGCTCGTCTTTATCCATGCACAGTTTCTGTTACTCATCTTCTAGCCTTCATCAGTTGTCAGTTTGTGACCATGGGGCTGCTGCTGGATGGATATTTTTGGTTGGTGGACTTTTCTCAACCCAGCCGTGATGCAGAGGTGTTTAAACTTTGCAGGAACCTTGCTCCACCTGATACACTCATACTAGAACAACACCCACTAACATGCCACTAGCGTGTCAGTGTAACAGTGTGCTGGTTTATCTGCCTTCTGCTGTTTTTATGTTACTTTATATAGTCATAAAGGCACACAGAACAATGTGGCAACCAGATCCTATAGAACAGAATCACGTGATGTTCATCTCATCGCACCTCTGATCTGTTTCATCACCAGGACATGGTGCAAAGACAAACCTGTTGTGGGTTTAATCTCTCTGGATCTTCCTACTAGGATTCCTTTCATTGTATTTTTAAACGTATGCTGCTGGTTTCTGACCTCACACCTTATCCTGCTGTGCATTTAATAAGAACAGACTTTGACTTGGACCTAACGTGTTAAAGGGGAAGTGTGAGCCTCGGTTTAGTTTCAAACTGACACTCAGATATATATTTTCACTTTAGCAGAGTGGTGTCCAATTTTACCCTCTTCCTCTTTGTATAGCTTCTCAGTCCAAACTTTAGCTGATAATACGTTTGCGTTTAAGTCATTTTGTACACATCATATCGGTGTGTATGGAGCTGCTTGAGAAATGTGGTACAAACCTCTACAAGCAGTGACAGTTCTGAGGCCAGCTGGGGGTAATCTGAATTATTTTACATGAAAGAATACATTTTTTATCATAAAAATGACACACTGCAAATAAAATTAAAATTGAGAGGACACACATGAAAGGAGTGTCCAACAGACATCTATTTAACCCACGTGGTCACATAAACACAATGCTGATGGCAACTAAACTGAGTGTAGACTAACAAATTAAAAAAAAAAATTAACATGCAGTCAGTAATCCTGAATTCAAAGGCAAGCACAGGAGGAGATATTCTCTAAAACTCTTCACACTGCATAAATTAGCAAGTGACAGGCAAACGTTTTTGTTCTTATGATACAACTGATATTCTTCTGGGCTGAGGGAAGCTTCAACCACATATGCCCCAAAAGCGTGGAGCCAGAAACATCATTAATTCAGTGCCAAGTGGCCTGGGGGATTTTCAGCATTTAAGCTGTCATCTCCCATTGGAAAGCTCGCTCGCTCTCGCACTCTCTCGCTCTGTCTCAGCTTCTACAAGTGTGTAGAAGAACAGTCACTTCTTCACTCTCTCACTTCTCCTTTCTCTCTATCGCTCTCTTAGGAGCTCAACCATCAAGGGATTCATCCACTTTTGGAAAATAATTGCAACTTGGCAGACAGAGAGCCAGAAGAGCCAGTAAAGCCTATCACCATATCTATCACCACAGAGTCAAAAAGTAGTTACCACATTTCTTAATTTATAGAGAGTAAGTGGGATAGAACAAATCATCATCTCTCAGATTCCCATGATTCCATATCCCACTGTTGTGCAAAATTCACAGGAACTCTAACAATACTGGTGAATATAAATGAAATGAAAGAAAACCTTACATAATAATGGCTAGAATTAGCAAGTGATCTTTTGTAATTAAATTCTGAGTCAACTTTAAAAGACTGTATTTTTTTATATCTTGACATTCTGGCCCATTTTCATTTTGGTTAGTGGTTTCCTACATTACCCAGAATGCCATTCAACTTCCTGCTGATTTACGCTGCACTCGTTACACTTTAAGTGCTAATTTGCAGGTTGTGATAACGTTATTTATATATGCTTTTGATGCATGAAATGGAAAAAAGACATGGACGCCTCCACAGAAGAGAGATGCCTCCACAGGATTTAATTTCCTGTTGTTTTGGTTCTACTGTAGTGACCTTCAAACATTCAAGCAGCACTCAGGACTGAAACTGCAGCATCATAACTATAATGACAACAGTGTGGGGCTTGAACCCCTGTCTTCCAATCAACAACCCAGAGCCTTAACCACTTACCTTTCCAAAGTAGAGATTAATAGGTTCAGTGGTATCCATTTAACTGTGAGTGATCTAAAGCCACTTATTCTTTGAACTAATTTAACAATAAATGAGGGGAATTTACACCATGTACAGTGTAAGTGGCCATGTTGAGTTCATATCCATATAAAACACCTACAATAAATGCCGAATTAGCTTTTAACTTTCATGCTAATACAGAGTCGCTGTGCTCACCATAGAGGACTGTATCTCTGCTCTGCTGTATCTCAGAGCCATACTAGTCCAGCATTTGCTTCAAAGTCTTCACTGAATCTATGTTGGATTTTTCATTAATATCACATGAAAAAATGGCTCTTAAAATATTAAGATCTTTTACATGAACCCTGTATAGACATTTCCATTCGTGTTGATAGTGCTGGTGATTCCACAGCTGGCAGAAACAAGCAGAGTGGTGCGCTCCTTGTTTTTTTTTTTTTTTTCTCAGTCAGGGTAATCAGGAGCAATGAGTAACTGTATGTACAAAGGCCAAGAGAGAGTATAAAGGACAGTTCACAGAGGCTGCTCTGCCCATGACCCGCATCTCGAGGTCGAAAAGAAAAGCTCAGCTTAGGGGTGCAAAGCAGAAAGGGAATGCACACTTGCAGGACTGCTGTCAGGGTGTGCACTGAAGGAGAAAAAGGATCTCTGGCATTCCCAACCCCTCACTCCTCCCCATTCTTGCAACTTCTGCCATGCTGTCCCCCAATCATGGCTTTTCTCTCACATGTCCTCCATGCTAACGTGTTAAAGAGATCACCCTAGTGTTCAAGGATGATGCTCCGCTGGCTGCCTGTCCCCTTAGGGGACCCATCAACATCGGAGAACGGGGTGTGTGGAAGAAGTGGGCCACCAATCATGAAATGTCAGACTCGGGGCATGTGATTGAACACTATGTCAAAGACAGACAAATATTTGCTCTCTGGGAGACTCTGAGGAGATGAATCTCAGAAGCTGGAGTGGGCCACTTCATAACTATGCCAAGAGGAAGGATCGATTGTCACTGCAAAACCCGCTTCATTTGGAAAAATCTGATTCCCTGTGTTAACGGTAGGTCATCATCCAAGATTTAAAGATAAATACCCTGAGTCGGCATAAAGTACTACTGCTACATGACGTGCAGTGAAGTGACATCAGGAAAGGTGCATTGTCACTGCCTGAGAGGGCACCACAAAATAAGACGTCCTATAATGGGTCAGTGAGCATGCCCTCCGTTTCTGACACCACCACACTGTCCCTGCTGTCTGCTATCAGATCAACATGATAAAGACAGTGGAAGATAAACCAGTGTTAACTGTTGGGAGTTTGGGATTTTCAGACCTCACAGATTTGATTATTTTTAAATTTCAATGAAAACATTTCAGAAAGCAATATACTGAATTGTCAGTCGTGTTGCCTTCCTGCCCCGCATACATCTGATGACATATTCAAGGATTATTCAGGTATTCGCACACAAAATATCTTTTAAGCATATAATTGCATTGTAGTTTATTTGGTATTACGTACAGTGTTAACAATATATTATGAAAAAGAAAAGTTTATTTCTCACATCAAGAGTAAGAATGAGTGTGAATTATTACTTGTTGTCTGAAAAATTTTGTTTCATGTTATCTATAAGTCTGGCAAGTTAATCCTACAGTTAACAGTGTAGTTAGCCTCTTAGTTCTGTAGAAATCCTCACAGTTAGCACAAAGGAACTGTATGGTCAAAGAATACAGACCTGAGAATTGAATATCCCTTTCCAAAAGCATAGATATTAGCATGGATTTGCTCCCACTATTCACAACAGCCTCCAGTCTTCTGGGAAGACTTTCTACTAAATTCTGGACCATGGTTGTGGGGATTCGCAAGAGGTTTGCCACTGATGTCCAGCAATGAGGCCTGGCATGAAGTCAGTGTTCCAGTTCATCCCAAAGGTTGAGTCAGAGTCAGGGCTCTGTACAGGACCCCGAGTTCTTCTACTCCAACATTAACACACCATGTTCTTCATGGAGCTCTGTGTTTGGTGCACAAGGGCATTGTCATGATGGAACAGGGTTTGAGTCTCTTAGTTCCAGTGAAGAGCGATGCTACAGCATACAGAGACACTTTTTTCATTGCACATGTTTTGAAAGGTAATCAATCACACCAGAATCTGAATCTGAGTGCATGCTTTAGTAAGAATCTCTTTGAAACCTATGTCCGTGCAGGCAACTGAACCATTATTTACTCGTAAATATATTTTTACTTTAGAAAGAAACACACGGGTTTCCATCTGTCTCCTTCATTTGCAAAAGATGGCTTTGCCACATATCTCTGGCCTGACCACATGGCAGCTGTAGATGACCAGGACTACAGCAAGTCTCATGGGTCGAGGTTCTAGCACTTCATATTTTACTGCCCCTTGGTACCAGCTTGCAGTCTGTTCCCTGATTAGTTAGAGCCCCTATTCTAGCAAGCAAGGGAAGAGAGGAAGAGAGGGGAAAAAAATCAATCCATATTTCCATAATCCACACTGCTGCCCATCTCTCTCTCTTCCTCTCTCTCCCTCTCGCTCTCTCCCTCCTTCGCTCCCCTGGGGTAAACTAACCCCTCCACCCCTATCTACGGCCTACAACTGTCATTACGTTCCTGCAACAATAACAGGATAGACAAAAGGGGGCCTGCAGAGATTGGGTCTGCTGCTGCCATATGCTGGCTAACTTGAGGGAAAAAAAGGGATTTCTCCAGCTACAGAAGGAGCATCTCTACAAAGAGGAAAAGGAGCTTAATCCTGGTAATGAGGCGACTGAATGAGAGGCTTTTTGTGGACTTACAAAAGGCCGACCCATCTGTACACATTGCGTAAAATAGCCATCTTACCACAAACCATGCCGGTAAACAACACAGGAAAAAAATTAAATAAATAAAACAGTGCAAAGATCAGTCTGCTGATGCTTTTAAAGGCAGAGGTTTCTCCAACCACAAGGTGTGTTTTCTTTTCTTCATTCTTCTGCTTATTGCACTTCTTGTTAGGGAGCAGGCAGAGCCTGCAGCATCACTGCAAACACTCCAACTTCAAAGCACACAGTCACTTAGACTGGGCAAAAACAAGGACTTACTCATATTGGTTTCTCCCTCTGTCTTCTTTTTTTTGCTCGGTAGTCTGTTCTGTTTAGTGTTCGAAGAACTGTGAACAGACCTTTCAACAACATTAGTAAAAGGCAGTAGCATCAAACTACAATATGTTGCACTGAAATCAAGATTCACTTCATTTCCACAGTCACTGAAAGTCATTATTCAACAGAAGGTATGTATTTGTGAAACTAAACATAGGAGTACAATTCTCTTTCTCTAGATTATCACATGAACATATATGATATATGGGCATAAGTATGTGGACACCAAGTCATTACACTTTTATGAGGTGTCCTAATCAAACTGCTACCACAAAACTGGAAACACATGCTCTTTTCATGCTGTAGCATTAAGATCTCCTGTCACTGGAACCACCACATGCTTTATACTTGCTATGAACGGTGTGTATCCTATGTCACCTAACATAACACAGTCAGGACAGCACCATGTGACGTGTCCCCTACTGAAGAAACAAACTAGTGTTGTGTCTCTATTTGCAGTGATTGAATTTTAAACCTACTCTTAAACCTACTGAAGGGTCTGTTTTATCTAACAGTTCTCTGTATTTTACAGATCAATATTACAGAAGATAAATTATTGTTTAAAAAAAAGAATGCACACTGCCTAGATTTTGAATGGTTCCCTTTCCCTAAATCTATGCAGTACATACAGTCTGAAATATCTAACATATTATAAAATAAATAAAAAATCTGAATGATCAGATGTCCAGGGTGCTAAAGTTAAAGACCATTTTTGATAGAGTTTTGGTTTCAGTCTAGCTAAATTAGTCTTGCTGCCTCAAGAGAACTCACATTAAATACAATCATGAATTCTTCATACTGAAATGAAATTAGACACACAACTATTCCTTCATTAATAACGGCCAAGTGTGAGCCAGTTATGAACAAACCTCAGCTAAAGATATTCGACCTCAGACTTTCACACCCTCCATGCTATCATACATTCTTTTGTCAAGTTCATTTTTAAAACAATTGATTGGAAACATTTATTTCAGATTGAATTCACTACATCAGAAAAGTTTACTTACAAGTTGTCTATATGAAAAAATAATTAACAATAACGTTGCCTTATTCTGATAATAT
Source organism: Bagroides melapterus (assembly GCA_028566695.1). Lineage (NCBI taxonomy): Eukaryota > Metazoa > Chordata > Actinopteri > Siluriformes > Bagridae > Bagroides > Bagroides melapterus. The sequence continues at coordinate 20,455,214 of JAOTRN010000003.1, read as the reverse complement.
CTCAGAATTGATTCATCATGATTATTATATCGTGTCCTAAAATGCTTTATCCTTCTTATAACAGAGCAATTTGCCAACTTCATACTTTTTTCAATTTATAATACATTTTTAATGCTGTGAGATGTGAGAGAGCCAAGCTCCTGTTATCACCAGATGAACAATTACACCTTTTGTTGTTGTTAAATAGGTTTTTAATTCCCTGGTTGTCCAGAGGTAAGATCCCAAGCTCTCACTTCCTCAACCCAGGGTCAGGACCCAACCAAGGCACTGAGGGGTTAAATCAAATATACGGATCGATGAGCTGCTGTGGCGATCCCAAACAGGCAGCGGCAGAAAGACAACAACGACATTAGTTTAGGTTTATTATTAGTCGTGTTGACCATCATCACTGTAAATGTGCTGTTACTATAGAAAAGAACGAGAGTATTAATATAGACCTGCGATTTGGCCTGCAGCTGAGACTACTGTCAGAGCGCCTGACACCAATCAACACCTCAACAATCACAGTGGAGAACTCAACAAGTCTTTTCTGATCACTAAGATCTGATGATTCCTGTTTTACACAACACACAATCACACAACCTTTCCATCTTAATTTAAGATATAAACTCAGACATGCACTAAATCTGAAGATTGAACTGGAGATTATTAAAGAATTCATGAACATTGAGAACATTCTGAGCAATATATCTTTTACCATCCTCATATGTTTTAATGAAGGGCTTTTATATTGTCACTGTGTCTGCATGTACTGTGTACGGTTGTATGTGACAGTTACATTTTCCACAAATAAAAAACAAATGAAATCCCGGCTACAAGACTTACAACAATTCTCCAGTGATTTTACAGCCTTGACCGTTTCAGCTCACTCAGCCTTAGTCTTCGTTGGCTCAGCTTCTCAGTGAGTCCCACAGCTGGCGTTCCTTCAGCCATCCCTCGTGCAAATCACTTGCTTAGTGTCAGGGACTTCACCGGCTTCGCTCACTTAGTTATCCTCATTGTGTTTGTTCATTAAATGTTCATTACTTAGAGTAGACAAACAAAGCCGTACTGAGAAACCATAACACTGACCTCAGATGTCTTTAAACCCCTCCTTACTAGTAGCACTCATCTAAAAGTAATACAGAGGAGAGAAATAGCAACCTGCAGGAGCTTGGATCTGGGTCTACAGATAAGTCCTTAATGTCAAGAAACTATGTACAAATTGTTTCAAACCATAATGTCTATAAAGTAAGCGATAAAAATAATAAGCTATAATATTATTATAAGCTATAACAAGATAAAGACATACATATGAGATAGTGCCTCACATTTATGAGATTCTGCTTCATAATTCTGTGATCAAGCCTAATTGATACTAATTTATAATATTAAGTCTTCATTGGCCTTGCTCCCTCAGTTATCATCACAGCCTTTGTTCATAATGTTCATTAGTTAGCGGAGATAACGAAGGCAACCTGAGAGAGATTGATCAGAGAGGTCTTAAATCCCGTGTGTTTTTTCCCAAAGAGGTGAGAAATAAAAGCCACACGAGCTTGGATCTGAGGAAAGTTGTGAGTGCATGAAGCCCCAGACCCATCAACACAGCAGCTGTTTGTGTTTGGAGTTGACGCGAGCATGCCAACATTACAGTTTTCTTACAGTTTCACAGTGTAAGCAGTTGCAAGAGTGCAAACGTCAGATGTAGGGAAATTTGCAAGAAACAAGTTTTACTTTCCAAGAGACACTATAGACCTGCTGGTTACAGTGAGAAGGCTAAGATAATCACTCACACAAGTCTGAACAGTCACTGCACATTCACAAACACGTCTACTTCACTGCTGCTTCAAAGCATTCCTGAAACTCTGGCTCAAATCTACTGTAGATTTTCCTCATTGATACGCCAAAAATAAAACGCACACTATTCATCCCACTGACTGGTGTACCACACACTGCTTCTTCTAACACTTCCCTGGGGATTTCTGCTAAGATGTTCATTACTACAAACTCCAGCCTTGAAAATAAGCAGAAATTAGTCATCAAGTCAAATGAACAAAGCTTACAGTCATTTCTTTAGAATAGAAATGTACAGAGAGTTGGCTTAGCTAGCTGGTGAAGTCCTCACAAAATGACCACCATAAGAATCATTCGCATAATTAATACTTAGTCAAGTTTTCCTCCTGTAATGTCAGCAAACACAGACGATTAAGTATTTTGAATATTCTGCTGAACCTGCTCATGAATATTCAAATATTCTACAGAAATCCAGCATATAATCCACTGAAATACTAATGCAAGACTCTTCTGTGGAACATCATCCTATCACCTGAAATCAAAATAAAGAGCTTTAAAAATACACTTCATCACCATGACTGTGAATGTTTACAGTAGAGTTTGAAAACTGAGCGCTTCCTATACAATTTGAAATAAGTTGAAGTAAATCAAACCACCCAGGCTTTTCTGTCAAAAAAAAAAGCCAACCGTTTGCTGAGATGATATAATGTAGGAGAAGTAATAAAATAAAATGATAGGATGAAGTCCCACAGAAGAGTCTTGTCTTTCATATAATCTGCACTCTACTGCTGGCTTTCCTTTATTAAATTATTATTATTACAATGAATTATGTATTGAATTCTTTTAGGAATGTTGAAATAGATGAACATGCAGGAAGGCGCACTTTCAGCTGAGTACCCAAAAAAATGGAAATAATCTGGAGCTGCAGACATTACAGGAGGAATCTCAGTGCAGGATTTTTTTTTTTTGGCTACTGTAAGTTACTGTACGTAAGTTACTGTACGTAAGTTACTGTACGTAAGTTACTGAATATTAAGTAAGATTAAAGAACAAAATCTTAGCTAACATCAGATTGTTTAATTGTTATTCTGGCTGCCTGACCAGAAACAAATAATAATTAATGAATCACTCCAGAGTGTAAATGGCCATACAATAGAAGCCTTAACAGCTCACATTCATCTGGAGTTCATGTTCAGAAGATTACAAAATAGCTCCTGGAGGAACCGTATGTTAAAAAAAAAAGTACATTTAAAGAAATTAATGTGATAGCCTAGTGGTTAAAGTGTTGGTCTACCAATCGGAAGGTTGTGAGTTTGCATCCCTGCTGGGCCCCTGTGCAAGGCCCTTAACCCTGAAGTGCTCAGTAGTATAAAATGAGATATGAATGTAAGTCGCTCTGGATAAGGACGTCTGCTAAACCTTGTAAATGTAAAAGAATTGCCCCATTTTAGAAAATAAGAAATGAGTCTACTGTATATGTATGTTTACAAGAATTGATAAAACACTTTTTAAAAGATTTCCTTAGAATCTTTTTCCTGAAAATACTGTAATCTTCTTGGCTTCTTTACACAGATATTATCAGTTAGCATTTTTTTTCTTTAGCTACTCAAAATGTTCACAGTGGCTTTAATGTCTTTCTAAAAAAAATCCTGTGAATACTGTAATAATGATCAGATTCTCATTGATTATGAAATGTTAAATCTTATTGATTAGATATCTATTCATAATTTCAAGAAACTGAGTCACAATGAGGTACCGTGTGCTAATTTCTCATCGCGACCATAATTATGAGAAATAAGTCAGAATTTCAAGACTGTTCAACGATAACGATGAGGCACAGAGTTGCAATTTCAAAGTATTATCTCACAATTTTGAGATACTGAATCAAAATAATGAGATAAAGTCATAATTTTATGATTACATATATATCATATTGTCTCTCAGGGAGTTTTTCCTCGCCACCGGCACCTCCAGCTTGCTCATTAGTAATAGATGTTAGAGATAAACAGTATCTTAATTTTATAATTTAAGCGTTTTATTTCTATTTTTTCTCCTTTCATTCTGTTTCTGTACTTCTGTAAAGCTGCTTTGAGACAATGTGCATTGTTAAAAGTGCTATAAAAATACATTTGAATTGATGTCAGATTCATAAGGTTTTTTTTTAATTCTGATTCATTTCTGACAATTTTTGTGGCAGAATTGTTCTTGATTACCTGCACTTTGTTTTTTTTTCCTATTTCGGTAGCCACTGAGGTGAGGATGTAGGAGGAAAGGAAAGGATTAAAAAGAGTTGGGGGTGTGGAGCAGAAGGAAAGGGGGGGTGTCACGGATGAGGTGGTGAAGTCCATTTGAACAGAAACGAGCAAAGGAGCAAGAGGGAGGGGAGGAAGGGGAAGGTGGGGGGTAGTTGCGCTGTTTCCAACCTGGTCTCCAAAGTCCTGGGGGAACTTCCACAGCACTGTCGGATCTGTAAGCAATTGACAGACAGCATTAATCAGTGGCTGCACAACGCCATGCACACCATTCAGAGCACATACATATTAATGAAAGGGGTGGGGGCAAAAGGGTGGCTTCTCCTGTGTGCCGGCACACTGCAGCAAAGTGCAGGAGCACGAGGAGCTCTGCATATGCTAATATCATCAGTCATGCCAAGGCCCACAGACATATAAAATATAGGAAAATTTTTATTATTTTGAAGATAAGGTAATGAATTATTGTTATTTTTTTACAGTTAAAAGAATGATTTTAGGGATTTGATAAGAAATAAGAAATGCTGAGGTTAAACTACAGTACAGAGAAGATGATGTACAAACATCGATCAAATACAAATCTTCTTTTTGTTTTGTTTTGCCCACTGTTCATTTCAAGCATTTTAAAAAAAATTATCCTTTTTTCCCTACAAATTCTCCATTTCGTTCAGTTGTTCTGGCAGGGAAACAATCTTCCAGCTGCTAATTTCTGCTACAGCTTTAATGTTTACATTTCATTAATCCGTGTACGTATCCAAGACACAGCCATATTTGTGAACGTAAGTGAAATAACCTTGAGGCATCCAGTGAACTGATAATCCACTCAGGTGTAAAGTTTAGTACATTTTATCAAATCCATGATTATAACTTTAGACATTAGCAAAATAATATTCACGTCTGTGCAATCTCAGACACACAACCGGCATCACGGTGAGACTGTAAATATCACACAGCGCTTTACTGAGGATCAGTTAAATAGTTCGAACAGCCAGAGAGCCAGAGAGCCCCAGGATGCACAGAATCCGGACATGTCTACATCCTCCTACTACGTGAAAGGAGAAAACAAGTCCGACTCTGAGGAACAGATGCTGTGCTTCTTTTTTTAAAACTCCTCTTTAAGCAAAGAAGTTTAAGAGAAAGCAACCTAGTGTGGTGCAGCATAGCTACTGTTAGCATTCAGATGGTTCTTTCTATCTAAAATGATTGCTAGAGAACAAACTGGAGCAAAGGAAACCATTTTAATGCTGCATCACTGCTTGGATTTCTGTAGCACGGATCTTCTCTTGTTATTACTCGTTCTTTTTAATTAAATGATCATTACTATGAATGGCCGTGTGACACAAGCTCATAGCTTTAACCTTTCGCTCGAACCCTCTGACAGGAAACCTGACAGATCACAAGGAGCCCTCATCTTTCTATCTGTCTGTTTGTCTGTCTTTCCATCTTCCTTCAGCTCCTATTCTTATCTAACTGTCCGTCCTCAGCACAAAGGCATTTACTTTTAGACGGTGAAACTAACCTGAATTGGATGTCAGGAGAAAAAAAAGACAAGGTATGTTACATAATCCCCTCACAAAATTTCACAGACTCCGTCTTAAGATTTTTACAAAGACCAAATATCCTTCTCCCCAGGGAGCGTAAAGCCTTCATCTGATTTGGCAGAGTTAGGTCAATTTTATGCTGATTTTATGGGTGAGAGGATGAGAACCACTGCAGGGGGAGAAAAACAAAACAAGGGAAATGTGATCTGATTGAGGAAAGAGTAAAATATAGGGAAGGAGATGGACATGGCACAAAAGCAGGACAGTGTTAAAAAAGAAATTAGGTACAAGGAGAAGTGAACGGGGAGTGGGAGGGGTAAACGCCACACATTGAGGGCCCCCCACCCCACTACCTCCACACCACCACACCCCTTCCCCCAAACAATACACCTTCTGTGGAGCATATCCTGGAGGGTCTCATAATAAACCATACCTCAAGACACATGCTTATTCATATGAACAAAACTTGCAAATCACACTCCCTATGGGACTTTCTCACCACAGCAGACTGACATGAAAAGGCCAAAATTCAGATGAGCTCTTTTCATACAGCTCCACTCCTCACTGTCCACTCTGAATGAGATCTGTTCGCTAGTCTTGGGTAAAATTTAATATTTCATCAAAAACTTTTAATAGTTTTTAGATGTATGTAGTTATGCATGCACAGGAGGAGCATGTTCAGCATGTTCCTATCAGAGGAAAATAAATGTAAAAAAAATTGTAAAAAAAAAAAAGTAGTTTCTGAAGCCAAACACTTACTTCTTCTGACTGAGGTACAGTCACCGAATCCAGCAAAGACAGGACGTGATCTGTTAATCAGTGGAAAATAGTTGGCCAAGATCATTGTTCATTCTGATTTAGTCTCCAACTGTCTCCTTTTTTTGAGGTGGGGTTACACCAGGGAGTGTGGTGAGATAAAGGCCCCTGTCTGAGGGTGAAAAGCTGTCAAAGAGAACCAGGCACGTTGCCTCCGCCAGCTCCCGCTGCCATATTGTTAGCGTTTTTGCGTGAGGGCGAAACGCACGGGGCGGACAGACACAAAGGGGATTAATGGGTTAAGGCTGAAAGTTGAAGGTTACGAGGGAAAACCTCACCCCTACTGCTGAGCCAGAGAGAAATGTCACCGTGACAGACCTGAGGCTGCTTAATCCCCTGCCACACACACACACACACACACACACACACACACAGTCACACTCACTAACAGCCTTCTTTCTGCACCCGCCGCCCCGCGC
>JAOTRN010000003.1:20415946-20427460 GCA_028566695.1 Bagroides melapterus | reverse complement strand
GTCTGCGCTGTTTTGTGTTTCTTGTCTACTGTGTCGTGTCTTGTGTTTTTGTATTGTCTGTCTGCACTGTCTGGTTGCACAGATGCTCTTTATGTAGCTAGGATTAAACCTAGTTTAAATACTTAGCTTTATGTTGTATGTACCTCTGTCTATTGTCTATTTGGTCTTATTGTCTTTTTGTTCTATGTTGCACCATGGTCCTGGAGAAACCTTGTCTCATTTCACTGTGTACTGCTAAGCTATATATGGTTGAAATGACAATAAAAGCTTCTTGACCTGACTTGACTTGACCTAACTATAACACTCACATGTTCTTGTTAAACGTCTTATTCCAGAGTCCACATTCACAGTTATAATGCGCTCCACTTTTCTGTGAAGGTTTTTCAGTGGATGTTGGCATATGTCTGTGACATTGAGACACTGATGTTGTAGTGAGGAGGTCTGGGGTTCAGTCAGTGTTCAGTTGTGTTGAGTCAGAGTCAGGGCTCTTTACAAGACACTCTAGTTCTTCTACTCCAGCATTAACACACCATGATCTTCATGGAGCTCTGTGCTTTGTGTACAGAGACATTGTCATGATGGAACAGGGTTTGAGTCTCTTAGTTCAGGTGAAGCAAAACTGTAATGCTTCAGTGCACAAACACATTCTATACAATTTGGTGGTTCCACATTTATGATGTGGAAAAAGACTTTGGAGAGCACCACATGTGATGGTCACATGTCCACATACTTTTGACCATACTTTTGTTTTGTTAGTTACATTACCATAACACATCTTGGGAGTGAGCTCATTGTACTGGGTACGTTGTTTCTCTTTGTATGATACCCAACGATGAAATGGCCTCCCACACAGGGTGTATTCCACCATAATCAAGAACAAGTTAAAGCAGTTACTAATGATTAAATGTTTGTTTTTATGTATTTTAGATGGTGTTCTGTTTCATGTAAATGGGTGCAACTGTTGACACAAAATAAAGCAAATATGCTTACAGGGCACAGAAAGGCTCTTAAATATACAAAATAACATGCTCATATTCCAGTCTTAAACAAATAATACTGTGAAAACATATTCAACTGCTTTAATTCAACTCCACTTATATTATTTAATATATTGTTGTATAATGTGTATGTTATATTATTTAATATAATGGTTATAATCACATTCATATCAACGTTTAAGCGAGAAATTCTTGAAAATCCCATCTTTTGGAAAAACATTTGCACATTGTAAAGTTTTGTGTAATGTCAGTAATGTGTGATCAGACCTTGACTTGATTGATTTCAAATCATGTAATCTCCATAGATTAATCTGCTTTATGTCTGTAATATAGTTTATCAAGTTATTCAAGTTTAACTAGCTTATTTTAGTTCATTTTCAGTAGTTGTCATTTATTATTACTTATGAATGAATGAATGAATGAATGAGAGGGAAAGAAGGGGGGAAGAGGTGAATATTGTGGAGCAGGAAATAGCAAAGATTAGAAAGGATGATGTGAGCAATTTTTGCTCTGAGAATGTTAATGGAGAAGTACAGGGATGGTCAGAAGGAGCTACACTGCTTCTCTCTCGGAACCCTGTATGACAGGGTTCCAGGAGAGGAGCTCTGGTACTGTATGAGGATGTCAGGAGTGGCAAAGATGTACATCAGAGTAGTTCAGGATATGTATGAGAGGACTATGACAGCAGTGAGATGTGCTGTAGGTCAGACAAAGGAGTTCAAGGTGAAAGTGGTGCTACTTCATGGATTGGCTTTGAGTCCCTTCTTGTTTGCTATAATGATGGACAGGTGAACTGTAGTGAGAGCAGGTGGAGGAAAACCTGGAAAGGTGGAGGGCTGCTCTGGAAAGAAAAGGAATGAAAGTCAGTCGTAGCAAGACGGAATACATGTGTTTGAATGAGAGGGAGGGAAGTAGAACAGTGAGGTTACAGGTGCAGAGTTCAAGAAGGTGCAGGTGTTTAAGTCTTTGGGGTCAACTGTCAAATGTGACAGACTTGCCTGGGATAATGATTTTGATTTCCATTGATCATTCTTATGTAATTTTATTCTCAACAAATTCCACTATGTAATGAATGTGTGTTAAAACATGCACACTATTATTTTAATACACTATTTAGTAGCAGTACGCTGTTTTGGACCTAACCTCAGAGAGTCCTTGTGGCTGTCATAAGGTATTTTTTTTGATGTTGCACTCAATCTTTATGGCAGAAAAGAAGTTACAGAAGAGCTGTTACCACGTGCCAGCTTCACTATGGAGCACAGATATGGCATGTTGAACTGGTGTGTCACAGAAATGCCTCAGGCACTCCTGGTCTTAGAACCTGTCACAGCTGAAGTTAGCATGCATGCTTTTATAAAACTCCATCAGAAATGAGGGTTAAAAACTTCTGAGCTGACTTTTTATTGTCGTTTCATTGACAGGTCTCCAGTACGTGTGGAAATAAATCAGTAATGAACCTCACTATCTTTTTGCCTGCAGTAAATAAAAATAATGTTCTGTTTAAAAAATCTCTTTATCAGTGATATATTCTTGAGTCAACAGGAAAAAGTTTTCAAGACTGTATAGCATTTTGGGGCAGCACCTTGTGCGCCATCTTGTGAAAAAGACTATTCATACCATGATAACCGGAACCAAAGTATGGTAACTAAACCAGTTATTTAGCACAATTAGCATTGTATTCTCATATTTATAGGCCACTGAACAGGAGTCATCATGAGGCTGTGGCTCCTTCATATACCTGGATCTAATTAAATCGCTTTGCCTTTAAGCTGTGTGCACTGGTATGACCATTTCATTCTAATGCCGTTCTCCCAAAATGTTGCCACAAAATGGAGGCTCACAATTGTCTAGAATGCTTCTATATGCCGAAGCATTTCAGTTTCCCTCAAACCCTGTTCCATCATGACAATGTTACCTGTACACAAAACACAGAGCTCCATGAAGAACATGCTGTGTTGATGTTGGAGTAGAAGAACTCGAGTGACCTGTACAGAGCCCTGACTCTGACTCAACACCACTGAACACTGACTGAACCCCAGACCTCATCACCATTACGTCAGTGTTTGATCTCACTAATGATCATGTCACTGAATAGACACAAATCCACACAGACACACTCCAACATCTAGTGAAAACCTTCACAGAAAAGTGAAGTGCATTATAACAGTGAATGTGGACTCTGGAATGCGATGTTCAACAAGATCACACAGATGTGAAGGTCAAATATATAGTACCGTAATCTGTCACACACTGATTTTCAGTGCTGAATTGTATAGCTCTGATTTCCTGAAAAAGTAAAACCTGACTAATGCCTCATCAAGACTTACTGGCTGATGCACATAGACATCAGTGTACGTTCAAACAAAAGTTCAACTCAGACATTGTCATTTTTTACGCTTAAGTATGCACTGGGGCATCGCTGGTGCAATTCTTACTGAAATGAGAACGTAGTAGTTCATTTTTGATGGAAACAGTCACTGGAAGTCATGAACGTGACCCTGCGCTGTGCGAGCTTCAATGTCAGACTGCATCGACATGCAGTGAACAATTTAGTAATGACAGGAAATATTCGAGCTTTTAAAGTGCTACAACAGTCATACTATTAACTTGTACATATTTATGGCCAGGTTATTAGCACACGTTAAGCTGTTCTTGATCTACCAATCTAAAGGCTTCAGTGAATGTGATGTAATAGGGGTTTTAAAGGTTTTTAAGGGGTTTTTGGATAATTGGATAATTTAGGATAATTTTTCCTCTCCAAATGGGTTCTACTTGCAACCTTTTTTTGGTAAGTTCACTGTTTAAGGATATAAATAGAAATTTAGGTTTCCTCTAGAGGTTAAAAGTGTCTACAGCCTTCTTCGTTTCTTTTGCATGTGTATTGTAAGTATATGTTTCTTGATTGTTAATGATTTGTGAGCAGTTGGTAAAGAATTCATGGACCTCCTGAAATGTATAACATACATTTACATAATATATGAACTGAGACCAAAGATGAGGTCATTTACTAGGTCAGGTATGTGTGAGGCCTCTGGAAAAAGTAGTAGTATTAATCACCAATCCCTAAACTCATCACTGCTTGTTGGTATACCACAGTAGCATCCACATGGATTGTAAAAACTCATTTATCTCAAATATTTGTTTATTGATTTATTTCGTGCAGATTTTTAAATCTAGTTAAAATATTAAAAATGTGCGATGCAGTGACATATATTAATGCCACATTTTTTGTATCTAGCATAAATGAGATTGCTCTGAAAATACCGTGCATGTCAGTTCTCAAAGCTCAGGCTACGGCATTTAAACCGTATCTTTAATAAGAGCATCTGACTTGGGCAGCTGACTTGAATGAATCATCTGAATGTACAGCACAGTATCAGTAAGCATGGTCATTAAAAGAGCTGTGAATCACATACATACAAAGACCGTCAGGATTGTGCAGCAGTGCAGAGAATCTGTGCATGCATGAGAACAATCCAGTTCAGCGAGCAGTGTGACATGTGAATGTCCTCTCCCTTTACTTTGTGAGTCAAGTTAATTAGTGTCACGGACAAATTCTGATCAATTACCTATAAAAAATAATAAATAAAAATGCACGTTTTTATAAGCTTTTATTACCGCAACCTTGAATTTTATTTTTATTGCTATGTGTGTAAACATTTTGTGAGGTTAGAAAAAAAAAATTAAGGTAAAGCAAACATCTGTGTCTGTCTTTTTGCATGATGTAACACCTAAACAACATACACATTTAACTGATAAAATTCTGCTTATTTTGCTGTTTTGTGTATCTAAAAATAATGATTTACTTAAGAGTTCTTCCCAAATCACTCTGTTCATTCCTCCAATACGCCAAGCGCAAAGCAAATAACAACAACCTGTGCATTTCTCAAAAGATGATGAAATCCTGTAAAAAAAAACAATGCAGTGTGATGGCGTTCCACATTCTCTATGCACATCCACAGCCATTGTCCATGGAGGATGTCGTATATGTTTTATTCATTTTCAGGCTGGGGAAACAACGTACACAGACCCAGTATCCGGCTACACTGTGTTCACAGAGGTTGCCCATAAGAAAAGAGGGAGATGCTGTGGAAGTGCATGTAGGCATGTAAGTCCTGTTTCAGTAAGTCAGGATTTAGGTGCTGTCTGAATTAGGACACACACACACGCACACACATATTCTGGCATATATATACCGTACGTTAGAATGCACTCACTTAGTACAAAGCATATTATTAAAATATACATTACAATAGGCATAAATCTAATATCAACCTGATGTGATATTTTTTATTTATTTCTTTTTTATTCTTTCTTTCTTTCTTTCTTTCTTTCTTTCTTCTACAGTGTCCATATGGTCAAATTAATGTGAAGGACTCTTCTAAGAAGAAAACTTTCAACTCTGCCTTTTATGTATAGTCATTTATATAAAACCTTTTAGTTGTTGTCAGACCCCCAGTCTTATACTTCCAATAAAGTAAAAACAGTGAAGTGAAGTGAAACGTAGAATAAAACTGGAAGAAACCATGGGACAAGCCAAAGGACGGGAAAACAGAAGAAGAGCAGTCACAGATCTCATTAATGTTATATATGTAACCTTCCATTTCCTGAATAAGTCTTTTTGTGAGTGCTTATTTGAACTGAATGTGCATTTGCCTTACACTCCTTTTGAAGTGATGAAATAGTGCACAGCAGACATGTAACCCACGCTTCACGAACTGTAAGATGTGAATCACACCGTGATTTGTGTCATCAGGTGTTGGTCTGTTCCCCAAGCCCATGAAGGCATAGAAGGGTGGATTTGTTTGGAACATAATGTCGCATGTTCTACATTTCTCAATCAATAAACATCATAACATGAAATGACTAAAATTTAAGAAAAAACAATCCTGTGGAAAATAATTGCAGAGAAATCTTCATTTTCTTATTCATAAACAATTTATGAGCAACGTATACTATACACCACATGGCCAAAAACATGCAGACCCTTGACCATCACACCTTTATGAGCAGGTTGAACGTCCCATTCCAGACCTATGGTCTGTCTTTTCTGCTACAACAGCCTCCTCTCTTTTGTAAAGACTTTCCATTAGATTAGAGTGTGTCTGAGGGAACTGTTGCTTATTCATGCAAACAAAGCAAATCATGACTGAGGTCAGACATTGAGGTTAGGCGATGAGACCTGGCTTGCAAACAGTCCAGTTCATACCAAAGCTGTTTCTTCAGGTTTCTTCAATTCTGGGCTCTGTGCAGAACATGAGTTCCTCTGCACCAGTCTCATCAGGTCATGTGTTCATGCTTTGTGTACAGGGCTACAATCAAGCTGGAACAGGAATCTGTCACAAATTTGGCATACAAATTTTCTAAAATGTCTTTGCAGGCTGTGGCATTATCATTATCCTTCACTGGCTCTAAGTGACTCAAAAACAGCTCCAGACTCTTATCCCTCCTCCATAGTCTCCTGGTGGTCTTGTGGCAGGATCCCATGCTCTCGTTGTCACAGCCCGGGTTCAATTCCCCAGCAGGGAGCTAGCCCAGCCATGTGATCCCCTATGATGAACCCGACCAACAACAACATATATTATACCTCTTCCAGCAAACATCACTTTTGGTATAGTGTGTTCCAGTAGGCTGTGTTCTTCTGGTTCAGCCACCAAATCCAGATTCATCCATCAGACTGCCAGATAGTGTAGTGCGATTCATCACTCTAGAGAACATTCCAGCATGTGGTCCTTTACGCCATTACAGTTGATGCTTGGTGTTGTGCATGGCAATTTCAGGCTTGTGTGCTGCTGCCTAGCCGTGGAAACCCATTTCATGAAGCACCTCATACATGGTTCATGTGTTGATGTTGCATCAAGAGGCACTCTGGGAATCTGTATGGAGTGATGCAATAGACATGCAGTCTTTACACTCATTCTACTGTCCAGTGTTTGTCTTTGAGAATGAGTTTGAGAGTAGCTGAAACACTTTTGGCCATATTGTGTGATGATCAGTTTTCTATCTTTGGTGTTGTGAAGGTTTTTCCCTTTGTTGTGTGTCATTTCAAGACTACACCCAGAGTAAGTCATTACACTACCTTTACGTCAAGTAATTCACTTCATAAATAACACAATAGAAATAAATAACAGTGGTTATGAGTCACTCATTGTGAATGCTTAAATGAAAACCAGATGGTGAAATCACAAAGGAATATTGGATTTTAATAGATGTTTGGTATTAAACAGATGCAATGTTATCGGTGCGTCTGCAACCGTGTGACATTAATCAGCCCTTTCTCAGGCTGTAGGCCGACTCTTACATGAGCTGACGGAGTCCTACTGTTAACAAACATGCCACCTACATCAACATATTAATTTCCATCTGTGTTCTCAGCCCAGACTCCTGGCATTCATGCACTTCTCCATAGCTCCCTGAGGCTTAACACTTGGGCTGCTACCAAGTTCAGTCACTGTCAGTCTCATCTCAAGAGGACGCACTTTCATCTTACACAGTGGGGTCCAAACATCTAAGGGCAAAAATGTTGGTGCTACTGTATAAATGTAGCTGAGGATTCAGATTGTAATAAAAAAAATTGTAATGTACACTGAGTATATTTGTATATGTATATTTTGTATGTATGTATTTTGATTAATGTATTGTATAAGTCTCCTAGCACAATGTTAATTGTTGTCTCCTTCTAACAAACTTGTGACTGAAATAATAACTGCCTTATGCATTAAAAAGGTTACTGATTTCATCAAGTAGAGCCTTTACAATTATGGTGTAGAATGATGTAACGGGGGATGCGGTTAAATGTTCAGTGCCAGGATGGTGAGAGGCCATAACTACCCTGAAAAATGTATTTCTAATTACATAACCATCTCAAAGCGTTTTATTCTCCTTTATCAACAGCAATTTGCCAAAGTGACTTTTTTTTGTCAAAAGTGTTTGTGTTAAGTTATTGCAGTTCAGTTATAAACAGTCACTCCATCACAAGCTGAAGAAATGTTTCTTTCTATTGAAGTTAATAATACAAAAGCAATTCTAGTTCATAGCTTTACCTCTGTTATAGTGTTGAGACTTGCACCACAAACGCAGATTAAAAGGTTTTTTAATGTTCTAAAAAAGGTGCGTATTTTATAAACATAAATTAACATTTATGTGCAGTGTCTGATGTTCAAAGCCCTGTGTGAACTGTGGAAGAAAATCTGACAGTTTTGATTCAGGTAATAGTAGTAGTAGTAGTGTAGTCCCACAGTAATTACCTGTGTTAAAAGTGGTATCCTAGCCAGTTTATGTTTAGGTGGCATAGTCCAGTGTGCTGATGTTTAATCTTAATCAGAGTTATGATATAATAAAACAATACAGGGTGTGCTGTTATAGAAAAGGTGTATAGAATGAGGTGATGATACATCAGTAGAAGTGTTACACCACCAATAGAGTTTCAGACTCATGGTATCAGTCTGTGACCTAACGAACCAGGCTCGATGTATTCATTGATATGAGACTTCAAAGCACTTTTGTATTTTGCTCCGGTTAAGTGCCGTAATTGCAAATGTGATGTAAAAAGATCCAGTTTTTAAAGTTTAATTTAAAGTTTATTTAAAATAAACATCACCGAGCAGAAAACTTCATCATGTCAGTACTTTTATTTTTAGCCTTAGATTATTTCAATCTCATGTAAGAGGAATTGTTACTATAGAAAACATACTGAATTTGATTGAGTTAAATTAGTGTAACCGCTTTGATCTGTGCTGTTGTAGAAAAACAATCTGTACATAATTTCAGTAACGTTACATTTTCATTGTTTCTTATGGACATTGTGTCAGGTATATAAAGCTTAATGTTTCGGATAAATATGATTGTTATTTATTAAAGATGTAAGTGGGTCATTTTGACCTAAACAGAAGGGTTAAATGTTTTGGCCTGTGTATGTGCATGTAAGCCACATCCGTGTAAATGTAAGTGGCACGGAGCCCTCAGGCATCAGCACCCACTCCGGCACCTGGTGCACACCAAGCGTTAATGCAGGGACAGGCACGGCTGCCCGAGCAAATAGCATCTGAGTGTGTGTGTGTGTGTGTCAGAGTGTTGCTCAGTGATCAAGTCCCTCAAATGTCAGCAGAGAGCTTTATGATCCGAATTGGAGCAGGGCGGACAGGTTCAGCACAGCTTGCTCGAGGGCTCCATGCCATTAACTCTCCACATGTGGGGCAAATTTGTTTTATTTATTTACAAGTGTATACCGACTCATGGCAGGGTTGTGTAGAAACACCGATTCCAGTGACGGTGTCATACTCATCGAGTACCTGGGCTTGTCTGGCTCTGCTCATTTTGCCTAGGGACTTGTCTGTCACATTAAAGCAGACACATTGCCATTCAAGACCCTCCCCAGTCCCCACTGCCTGACCATGAAATAGGCCAACTTTCATGTCTTGCCTTGCTTCTCGGCATTCTCTGACTTTTGAGATTGCCTCGCCTTGTCTTCTCATTCGGCTTTCGAGCAGTTGGTGAATGAGACATAGCTGCCGCATCGCTCTCATAGGTCCCTCAGCAGACAGATTTCAGCAGGGCTTCCTGGAGCAAAAGGACTCGCTAGTCAGCACTCCTTTTGTCATGTGCAGTATTCACAGCCCTCGAGCAAGTGAGAATTTGAGCATTAGGCTGAGGGACAGACGAATTTGAAATTGGAGCTATAACTATAAAGTATATATAGAATCTAGCATGCACACACAAACACACACACACACACACACACACACATAAATATATATATGTAGGCAAGCATATCCTATGGTTGAGAAAATGATGCTCCTCTGTTCCAGAAGGGTCTGCCCAACACATGATGAAAAACCTGTAAGGATAGTGGTGAAACATCATCTTAGAGGAAAAATATGGTCTGAAAAAATCTCGAATGATTATGATTGGAGATCACTTAAACAAGTGGTGAAAAAATCAAATTGTGAAAAAACAACACTAGAGCTCACGGCTATGTTTACTATTGAACATAAGAGCAGTTCCACACTCAAAGAACATAAGAGCAGTTCCACACAGTTGTGTAGCCTTAACAAAACCACTTATCAGTATGTCCGAATGGAAAAAAGTACCAATTTACTAGAGGGCATGAAGAATGAACTCTAGAGCAATGGAAAATGTGATGTGGTCTGATGAGTCCAGATTTACCCTGTTCCAGAGTGATCAGGGTAAAAAGAGAGGTGGATGCAGGGATGTATAGTAACTACCACACAAGTCTGTGGGTGCAGTGTTATGATCTAGTGTTGCTTCAGTTGGTTCAGGTCTAGGTTCAGGTCTAGGTTCAGCTCATCATCTTACCTGGATCTTCTGAATGATCAGGTTTTACCATCAATGGATTTTTTTCTTCCCTGGTGGCACAGGCATATTCCAAGATGATAATGCCAGGGTTTATCCAGCACAAATTGTGAAAGAGTGCTTCGGGGAGCATGAGACATCACTTTCACACATGGATTGGCCACAGACTCTAGACTTTAACCCTGTGTAATATATTTGGATTTGCTGGAGAAGACTTTACGCAGCGGTCCGCCTCTGATATACTGTGCGTATAAGGACAGACTATTTAAAGGAATTCTTGGACAGGAAAAATCTCTTGGCCATATGGTGTGTCCATTGTGTTTAATCCTAAAAAAGCATTTTTAATGCTTTTAATGATTTCTTCTCAGTTCCATTACCAACGATGCATCTAACTCTACATTTTAATTTTCATTTACTTAGGAAAATACACTAGCATTTTTCTGCTAATTTGGCAAGAATTCTACTAGTTATCACTTCCAGTTCTCTCTAGTTGTCCTCCACATTAGTCTCTCCAAATCGGAGAGTAACAGGTAAAAGTGACTGTTGGTACATCACACTCCAGGATCCTCTTTTCAATTTCAGGTTACTGTTTAAACAGAGCTTTACACATTTTTGTTGCATCCATGTGAGATTCCTCCAGGGTCTCTGGCTTCCTCGGATCCCACAAAATGATGGCATTGAGTTGATCGGTTTTGTTAATTTGCCCCTGGTTAAAGCAGTTAATGAAGATGAAGATAAATGAATGAATGAATTGTAAATGTGAAACTGTATTCATGAACAAAAATTGACAATTAGTGCCAATAGATTGCAGAATTTTTCAGAAATATGTTCTGAAAAATACTGTTTCGTAGTGTTCTATGTTTATGAGAGTGGGAGGAAACATGTTGGCCACCCACATTTAACCAAATTGTATGAGGTGGCTCTACTTACCTGTCAGACATGTTGCTTGTCAGTTCAGAAAGCTCCCTGTTGTACCAGGATTAAGGCGCTCTACTTGCAGCTGACCTTTAACAATTAAATCCTTGACCTTTATTCCTTTAATAATCAATTGTTCAGTTGTACAAGCTGAGGAAGATGTTTGGAGAATGGATAGTAGGAGTCTTCTCTCTCTCTCTCTCTCTCTCTCTCTCTCTTATACATATACAGTATATATGACAGAAACACACCCGGCAGCTGTGTTTACATGACCTCTGAGCTGCAGATC
>JAOTRN010000003.1:20387105-20397141 GCA_028566695.1 Bagroides melapterus | reverse complement strand
TTTTTTTTATTATTATTATTACTATTATTATTATTTAAAAATATTCCATGAATTATTATTATTTTTTATTTATTTATGTATTTATTTATAAATAGACATGTATTACAATTTTATTTTATTCTATAATCAAAGCACTGTAGAGCTACAGAATAAAGAGTCAGAATCTGTCGCTCTGTGTCCTGTATAAACAGCAGCATTAGGCATTAACAGGAATGTTCAGATGTACAGATTGTTGCGTATTTTTTAGCTGATGAGGCCTGACTCTATAAATAAATCATTCCTGTAGTATTGTTGTGCCTAATGCCTAGTACAAGTATTTAATTGAAGTGATACTTTAATAGAAATGAAGTATTTAATAGAAGAACAGGAAGGTATTTAGGGCACAGTGCTTTGTTTAGAGATCAGGAGTATTTCTACTTCATCACCTTTTTTTTTTTCATGATGGCATTTTGTTTTCCAGCACTAATGTAAATATACTAACGGTAGGAATGTAACAGTATCCCGACAGCACACACAAACACAAACAGTAAAAGGCATTGGGGTTGGTTTGCAGGTCTGGTTCCAAAACGCGCGGGCCAAATTCAGACGGAACGTTTTGCGGCAGGAGAGTGGGGGTGTTGAGAAGGCTGACGGCACGTCACTTCCCGCACCCTCCTCCGACAGTGGTGCTCTGACCCCTCCAAGCACAGCCAGCACGCTAACAGACCTGACCAATCCCTCTATCACCGTAGTCACCTCAGTCACCTCTAGTTTGGACAGCCACGAGTCCGGGAGCCCCCCACAAACTACCCTGACGAACCTTTTCTAATGCAGATTTGGGGTTTTGTCCTTTATTGTTTTTGTTTTTTCTCCCTTCCAAATGTGGCTTTTTGTTGTTATTTACAAAACACTCTTAAACAACAACCAGAGACAGATGCATTTGAGGATGATGTAGTCCCCTCAAGTCAACCTTATTTTGGACAGACTGTATTTTGATTTCACAAAAAAATTATAATACATAAATAAATAAATAAGTAAAGCATTAAAATTGCTGAATAATTCGATTTACATTTGAATTCTGTTTTGTTTACAAACAGACCCATTCAAATCAGGAATAATTTGAACTCTGTAAACGTTACTCTTTTTTTTTGTTTTGTTCTGTTTTTCTATGACTTTAAAATATTAGACTGATTTCATTTCCAATTCCATCGGTGACGATCCCGTTCTCACACAAAGCACTAAAAAAAAACGAGAGGGTCAATTTAATGTGTAGCACTTGCAACCACTTGGCAGCTGAGTTTACACGTCTGTCTATTCTTTCCCCCCATATTTTGAACGTAGTCACCGTGTCAGCGTCGTGTCGGCATGTTTCATCACTTTATGTAAAAGTGGAAACATGTCTTAGACCACGTGCTTTAAGCCACACAGAAAATCCTTCATTTTGTTTTGTAATTTTTTTTTTTGTTTTATTTCATCGATGATCTGCATTTTATTTCCAAAAGCATTTTTTTTTGCATTTCAGTTGTCTCCAGTGACTGTAGCTCTGATAAACAACTCCATTGTCGTTTTCATACTTTATACTTTTACAACTCGCATGCCAGGTGGTGCTTCAACCTCAAGACAACATGGTCATACCAGCGTGGCTCTAATTAGGGTTAAAGAATATCGAAAACTGTGCAGTGGTAACTGTTCAAAAAGGAAAAAAAGCAGCTCCAGAGCCCTTTATATCATTATTTTTTGATGGACTTAATTTGAATTGATTGTACAGATAAGGCACTTTTAACAAGTATTTTGGCGTATAAAGTATTTCAGCTTTTGTTATGCCAATTCCTATTCATTGCTCTAGATTTGCAGTTTGCTTAGTGATCAGTGTGTTACGATGGTGCAGCTCAGGGTGATCATGAGATTCAACACAATTAGGAGATGGAAAATCTAGTCTGTCTTTTTTTTATTGCATTTTTTAATGTATTACTTCTGAGCTTGTGGATTGCAGAATCGATGAAACAAACATCTCTTCTGATTGGAGAAAGTTAGTCATATGTGTAATCAAGTCACTTTTTTTCAGTCGAATGCAATTTTCTTTTAAATAATTTTTTTTAAACTAAATGGACACTTGCCACTGAACAGACCAAAAAACATGATGATTTGGAATAGACAGCGAGGGACAGTTAGGGGTTGATTAGTTCATTGTGTGATGGAGAGTTGGTTCTGTTTGTAGAACAAAGTGCTCCTCTAAGATCTACTTCATGAAGTAGACGCCTAACTCAGTTCTACTATGTGCCTTACGCTATAACCTGGAAGAGAGCTTGTGAAATTCAGGAGATACATGTGTGTTTGTTTAATGGATATCGCATTCTTTGAACGCCTCACTAGTTTTGTACTGTTCTGTTTTTCATCTGAGGATCTTTTTAATGGTGTAATTCTGTTATAAAGGAGGCAAGCGATGGCCTAGAAAGCAGTTGTGCACTCTTTCAATTATAGTCGGTAAATCCGAGAATCTTATATATTGATCTTCGTGTTAATAGTATGGTACGTGTTCGATCAAGATTGTCCATTGTTTCTTTGTTTCTTGAAAAAAAAAAGATGGTGTATAGAAACTATTTCCCATTAAATATTTATGGACCAAGCGGTTGTTATATCTTATTAAATTTGTGTGAATAAAAACGCCTTGCATTGACAGTGTTTTATTTCTCTCATTGCTCAACCATTCTTTATGTTGACTCTCAGATTTGAACAGAAACCTAATATCAGTGAATGATATTCTAAAAGAAAAAAGAAAGAAAGAAAGAAAGAAACTCCCACCACACATCCTCTCTCTTGCTCTCATTTTTGATATTGATTTCAAATTTCATTCTCTTTATTATTCTAAAGTAATGCCCCATGGATTTGCACTAAGACCCTGTGCTTGATAGAGAAAAATGATCCAGAAGAATTAGGGTTGTTTTTTTTAATGCATGAATATGGCAACATTATAAAAAGCTCTTCTGTGCTAGAAAGTGCACACTGGTATTTAAAAAAAAAAATAAAAAAGTCAAACTAAATGCAAACCTCTTAAAGTCAGGTTGCTTTGTAGTTTAATATATTGTTACTTTATGATTTCTTTCAGGGAGAACAAATCTTGGGGCATTACAGCCATACTTCACGGCGTTTGAAAATTCCCTAAAGTATTAAAAGACGGGGAAAACTTTGATCGGAATTCCTCACCATTGAAGACAAAGACAATATTAGGATCAGATGATAATAATAAGCCTAAATCAGCAACAATAAATGTAATGCAAAAGTCTTTTTTCTTTTTCTTTTAAATTCTTCTGAATGTTTGAATACACACTTGGAGGAGAACCCCACTCGATATGTGAGCTGTTTTTTTTCTAATATCTTTGTTATATTAGAGCTAAACTTGTTCTTTGTATCAGGATAACGAATGACAAGAAACATGTACAATATTCCAGTTGTATATAACTGAATAGGGATTACATACACAAAACATACACACAAAACTGACTCTCTGTCTGTCTCTCTACCTAACACACACGCACACACACGCACACACACACACACACTTCTTCTTCTTCTTCTTCTTCTTCTTCTTTACTACAATATCCTACATAAACCTTTTAAACTCACTCTTTTTAAATGCATGGAAATAAAAAAAAAAAACACTTTTAAAAGACCAAAGCAGTAAAATATTAAATAAAGACATCTGTGGAGAACAGATTTAGCAGAAAAGAGAAAATAATAATACTCATAATATTAATAACAATAATAATAATAATAAAAATAAAGATTTGTATGTCGCATGCACCTTATCAGTGGTTTACAGTTTTAACACTGAGTATTATTTTGTCTGATGTTTCTTTTGTTGTCGTATGTACATTAAATGATATAACACATTTTACCTTGTGAAACCGATATAACACTTAAAAAAAAACTACAATAAATGCACAGCTGCATGCAATATTTGAAAAATAAAAAGTTCATTTCCAAATAGACACAGTTTGCTTTGGGACTTACTTAGTTTGCAGTGTTGTATTTAAAGGAGCAGTATGGTGTTGAATTCTGACCCCTGGGACAGTGTGAGCTGGACACACGGACACTGGCTGTGTTACAGAGCTGCGAGACGTTTACGACGTGTCACTCTGTCGGAGCTGAAACCAATAAAATCTCGGTTGAATCCTGTGGCAGACTTTCAGATGTCATTGTAAAGCATGCGGAACAGATGGCTTCCAAACGAGGTCACGTACACGATTATCTGTTTACATGAAGCGGCATATTGATATCGATTGTTTGCTTTTATTTATTCACTTCTTTGTTTTTAGTGATCTAGCTGATGCTTGTGAGCTACCACAGTACTCAGGTCACACCCTTTTATGTAAAAGGTAAGAAATACAGAGGAGTTCTATTAAACTGATTCTGTTGCACTTTTATATATGCTGTTCTGCTTTATTTATTTATTTTTTTCATTTGTTTCTTTTTATTTCTTTTTTCAAACACAAGTTTTGGGTGTAAAATACACAAATGTCAGCTGGTTTCAATTGGAAACATTTCCACAGTGTTGAGCTCTTGGAGCAAAGTCATGCCAATGCATCAGAGCCTCTTAAATCTTGTGACTTCAGAGACGTTGCCATAAAATGGATGTCTTTGAGAGGAATATACGTCATATAAGATTAGATGAAACTAGGAGGTGGATCCCCTAAACCATGAAAAGGAAACGGTGCTGCGGATTCACAGCTCCAGGATCCCTCGGTTTGATCCTGAGCTCAGGTTACAGTCTGTGTGGACTTCACATGGGTTCCCTCCATGGTGGGTGGACTGGCTAGGCTAAATTAGCACTAGGTGTGTGTGTGTGTGTGTGTGTGTGTGTGTGTGTGTGTGTAGTGCCCAGGGTGCATGCCTGCCTCACTTTCACTTTTTCCCGGGACATCCAGCATGACCATGACCAGGATAAGAGTTTACAGAAGATGAATGAAGGAACAAAAGAGATATGTAAGTACATTAAAGCCATGGATATTGCACCGGATATTTTTATATCATTATTTTTCAGAATTAGTGCTCAATGAAAAGAAAGAAAACAGAAACAAAAAAATGATCCTACCTACCTACACTATACAGTACACTTTACTACTAATTCAAAACTAGTTCAAAACTAGTACAAAACTGAACAGAAGAAACAAAAGAAGACAAATTAACACTTGAGGTATTATTATTATTATTATTATTAATAATAATAATATACTACTGAAAATATAACAGGATTATATCTGAACACTTAATCAGATAGATCATAGACAAGCTGGAGGATAATTAATATCACAGAGATTTTCTGCTGTTAGTCATTTCAAAGACCTGAACGTCTTCATGCTCCTGAATACAGTTACACACATAAACACAGGCCTGTTTCAATTCAGCGCTGGCTTCTGATGTGCTACGGCTTCAGCTGCTGAAATGACTGATATGGTAGAGTGGGTCTGAGTGAGACTGGCAGATCAGACATGTTTACAGTGACAGGTACAACAAACACACTCGGAAAGATCCGGGTGTCAGGAGATGTGTACATCCAACTCTGTGTGTTCCTGGACCAGCATTCTCCTCTCAACTCAACATATTAATATGACTATTACACACACACACCCACACACACACACACACACACACATAGTCTATGCACAGTGTGAGTGAGAAATGTGGGAACATGAGAGCATTGCCAGCTAACAACAGGAAATGTAAGCATGCGTGTGTCTACATGCCCCATGCACGCAAATGAAATGGGAAAGCTACAATTTCTGCCTTTCAGCAGAAGGACATTGAAACAATCTGAACTAAAGGAAATGTTTATTTATGATCACAGTATCACTTGTTTTTACTTTTGCACTGGGATGTGTGTTGCCTTCGTCTCTCTAATAACACATAATAAAAGCAGACTTATATCTAATCTAAACAGTATAAGGAACAGTTATCTGATTTCATGGATAAATGTGAGTATTGTAATCAAATTATTGTGCACCCTGACCATCACACCCATATTTATTGTTGAACATCTTCCAGATTCAGTCTATATTTTTTATTAAAATGCACTCCAGTCTTCAGTTCTGTGAAGGTTCTCCACTAGATATTGGAGTGTGTCTGTGTGGATTTGTCTTCATTCATTAGTGAGATCAGACTCTGATGTTGTAAGAGTGAGGAGGTCTGGGGTTCAGTCAGTGTTCAGTGGTGTTGGGTCAGATTCAGGGCTCTGTACAGGACACTCGAGTTCTTCTACTCCAACACTCCTGTTCCTCATGGAGCTTTGTGTTTTGTGTACAGGGACATTGTCATGATGGAACAGGGTTTGAGTCTCTTAGTTCCAGTGAAGGGAAACAAGTCATACATACGTTTGATTCATTTACAGTACATGGAATAAATTTAATTACATTGACACAAAAACACACACGTAC
This sequence comes from Bagroides melapterus, assembly GCA_028566695.1. Lineage (NCBI taxonomy): Eukaryota > Metazoa > Chordata > Actinopteri > Siluriformes > Bagridae > Bagroides > Bagroides melapterus. Next base: position 20,390,731 of record JAOTRN010000003.1, on the reverse strand, counting down.
ATTCATGATGTGTGTATAAATATTTTGCAGAAGGAATTCTTTAGACTCACATTATGCATTTCTTCTCAGCCTTAAAAACCTAACTACACCTAACCTAACCTAACTTTTACGTTTACCAGCCCCTTCTTACTGTATGCTATTAAATGCTCATAAATAAATATAAGGTGTTTTATATTTTTATTACATATGACAATGCACACAAACCTTTCAGTGAATTGGTGAATACATGGACGAGGATCTTGTAGTTTATACTACGAGTTGATTAACATATCTTTGAAAAGATATGACCTTTCATGGACCAAGCAACATCACAGACTTCTACAGGTCACGTTAAGAAGTACATAAATCTTGTTCATATTATTTAGCCTCACTGATTTTTTTACTCATATCTGTATATTGTAAAAGCTAAAATATTTAAAATAAAGCAAGATATTTTTGGTGTAATATGTTCCATTTCTAATATGCATTACAGAAGGATAATGCAAAGAAAATAAAAGGAAGAATGTGAAGAATGTAATATGAATTCCTGAAAATGAAACAAAGAAGAAACAGTAGGCGATGAGTCTGAAACAGAGAAGCAGTGTACTCACTCAGGTACATTACAGGTTGTACACAGTTGTTAAACAAATTCTGACAAAGCCAACATGTGTATTTGCAGTCAGAAGCCCAAGTCTCATCCAGGCTTCTAATTATTCCCTCAGAAACCACAAATGAGAAGATTTGAAACACAGTGGCAATTTGTCTAAGAAAGCCATTGATCTGATAGAGAGAGAATGTGGGTGTTGAGAGAGCTCAATATAACCCATGCCATTAAATTCCAGTGCAGCGTTCAACAAGAGAACTGACAGATTTACTGGAGATGTTTCTTTTTAATCTTGTTCAAGAAGAGGGAAAGCACACACACTGTGCCTCATCTTCTTTATATTTGTGTGATGGTTAGGGAAATGCTATTGAAGTGTCAGTTGAGTAAAATGAAGCACATAACACTTAATTATTAAGTAACAGAGCTGAGGGGAATAATATTTTATTTATTTCATTCGGAGATTAAAATAATTTTAGCATGAATTTTTTGATTGAAAACTGGTCTCAGTTTATGGTATTCAGTTTGACTGTGTGGTAAATCATGTTGATGTTAAGGTAAGTGGGATATTTTCCATACTCCTAAAACGTGCTGTAATTCTGTTTCAGGTTGTTTACTCAGTCATGTTTATTTAACCACAAGTTCTAGTCAATGTCAAATCTCCTCTAATCTCTTGAAAAAACCTCCTTGAATTCTTCATCCCTCCGTGGAGATCTTCAGTTCACGCCGCAATCCACAGTGTCAAGAAGAGTCTCCTCATGTAAAGGATGATTATAAAGGTTTCATATCTTATTGAGGTCAAGGAATGGTGAAGGGAGGGAAAGTCACTCCAGATTTGGATTAATTGAATAAATCAGTTACCACAGTATATATGGACATGTTGTCATGTCATGTTCACCCAATCATTCACAAATTTACTTTATCTTTGTAAAGTTCATTTACCTCAGATTTAAGTCTTCCACAGAGTTCATACAAAAATAAAAATCTCTCACTATGGTGTCACACTCCAGTCCTGGAGGCCACAGAACAAATTCAGCCCTTGAAGGACTTGTAGGTTGATGTAGGCTGATAGGTTGTTTTTGTTTTCACAAACGCTGACACATTATTGTTCAATAGCACAAAATTTTCAATAAATAAAACCTATCATTACTGCAAGCAAAACTACAAACACATTGGAAATCACTTGTGGCAGCTAGTGATTAGTACAATTTCCGTTTCTTCTTCTTCCGCCTCTTATTATTATTATTATTATTATTATTATTATGTTCATGTCATTGTTGAATAATTTTTACACTACCAAGACAGGCTTTAAAGACCATTTTGCATCCTGACTTCTGAATTAAAATCTTCACTGTTGCTTTGCTTTGTTGCTTTGCTTTAGTCTCTTCTCATAAATTTTCTTTTCTAAAATCAGGGCAACATTAGCAATGTCTGCATGTCTGAACGTCTGAACAAAATCGAAGACTAACACAACAAGAACATGGGAATAAAGTAAAAGCAAGAAACGTAATTAATAGCCTGTTTTAATTCTAAAGTACCAAATTCTTAACATACACAGACTGTTAATGCTATTAATAGAAGCTATCACTACTAGGGAATCATATTAGCATGAATAACAACTCAGATGTGGTGATTGTTAGATGTATGTCCAGTGTCCAGTGTCAGGGGTGTATCTATTAACTGAGACTCCTCTCTAGTCAGTTTTTTGGACGAGTGAGTGAGTGAGTTAATGAGTTAGAGAATGTTTGTTGATTTTGATTAATGGATTTCCTCATGGAAAAGGAGCTACAGCTAAGCTGGAGGTGAAAGGGACATTCCTTCTTCTGTCTCTCAAGTTGACTGTTGGATTTAAGATAGTAAATGAAGGTGAGACTAATGTTCACACCCAGACACTTCATAAAAGGTACACATGACAGTGAACCTTGGACAAAGAGGATGGTGTGTGTTTACTTATATCAGAATGCAGTGAAAAGTCCTACCAAGCTGCAACATGCCTTGATCAATAGTTGACCAACCATCGCCAGTGTATACTGTAAGATATTGTCTGATTCTGGAAGGTTGACAACAAATCCGAACAAATCCTGCTTCAATAATCCCAGAAAGGCAGTTGATGAGAATTCATAAATTGGGCACAAACTGTACATATATTTTATACATAAACTATAAAATATACTGTATGTCTAATCCTTGCTGAGAAAGGTATCTCACAAGTATTTTGTTCTGAGTAGCATGTTTATGACCCCAGGATGTGTGTTTGAAGGGCCTCTGGAACACACACCTTGGCTGGCTTGTCTGATGGTCTGAGCCTGAACAAAGGAACTATACTGTTTTGTCTTTGATTCCAAATGGAAGGAATCTATCTTTCATTCCCACATGGAAGTCAAATGTCAGATGAACCCAAGGACTTCTGTTTTTTGATGGAGAGGGGTGATACGGCCTGGCATCCTATGACCTTTTCAACCTTCCTAAAAGGAGATGGGGTTCTACTATGCAGCTTCTTGTACAAAGGGAGGCTTAGTTTGTTCCTGGACCAGCTTCAAGCCTGTGGAACCTTCACCTGCAGCCTTGACTACAAGAAACAGCTGGTAATATTCAGGTAGTGTCAAGAGACTGATCAATAAAGCTGTAATTACAAAATCTATGTCATCAATAATATGTCATTTATTCAAGTATCATAAGCAGAGTTACTAATGTAATATTGTCTATAAGGAATGGTAAAGAGGAAGTTAGTATATTTCTGTAACTTTGGATTCAGAGTGTTAGATTTGGCATAATACAAAAAGGTGAAGCGTTTACTTCATGTGTTTGGGGTACTGGCTGGAGAGGGCGAATTCAAATTCTAATTTTATTATTCGAATGTTCTTTAAGACTGGCCTTGGTATAAAAATAGCCAGTTAACACTAAGGTTAAAATAAAAATAAGGTAAAGGAATAAAAATGAGACACAAATAAGATAAATCTGGAATTTAAAAATATACAGTACTGTGCAAAAGTCTTAGGCACCATATTATCTGTAGTACAGATTTTGTTATATAAGTTTATGATGT
>JAOTRN010000003.1:20295255-20315275 GCA_028566695.1 Bagroides melapterus | reverse complement strand
GTGAGAAATGTTTCCAGGGACCATTCTAGGCTTTCTAAAGGGCACACATATCCATCCAGTAAATGTGTGTGAGTAAAAAAAGGCCATAGATCCTCATTAGGCTGCTGAGGCTCCTTGCTCTACTACATCACTTGATGCTCAGGCTCTTTTCCAAATCCCTGAGGACAGTCTAGGGAGCTTACGTAGCCACACTGAACAACAGAACCTCCTCTTTAAATTGCTCCGTTTGTCTGCTGTGGTCGAGGCAGCACAGGCCGGGACGCTGCCTCAAATCATTCATAGCAAGAGAGAGACTTTAGTGTTTTAGTCAGTTTGAACACAACTTTTAATGTAAACTAGTCTTCAGCGGCTGCTGATGAAGCCAAGATGCCCGACTGAAGCCTGACTGAAGCCCTACTGAAGCCTGACAAGATCGTACAGTGAACAAATAAAAGCTGATTTAATATATCGTATTGTAGGCATCACATGACCTTAACGTTCATGACCTGATGCCATAGCTATACATATTAAATATGGAATATAAAAAAAACTTGAAATATATATATCACTGAAATATAAAAGAGATATGAAATATTTGTCATGAACACAGCACAGCAGATGAAGGCGATGGTACTCGTGGAAAGAAGTGAAGGAATAACCTGGACCTGCTGATGGATGGGTGATGGACACATGTCTCTGTGGAGCACGTTACACTATCTATGGTCTGCTGTTTGTCTGGTTAAATTAGAGTGAAAACTGTGAAAAGAGTGTAAGGAGTGTGTGCATAATTAAAATGAGAACTCTAAATCAGACTGCATGCCTTCTGATGCTCGGCCTCTTCGTATTTCTCTCTCATTATGTATGTGTCTCGTCCATTGTTCTCCTCCACCTCTGTAGAGTTATTGACAGCAGGACACCTGGCAGCGGTCAGCTCTGTTCAGGAGGTATGTTCACTATGAGCCGCACATGAAATGGACCTGGTCTGGTTGCTGTCAAATGAATGGCTTGCATCCTTGTATCCCTTGATCTGGAATTTTAATTGCAAGCTGTAGTTTTTTTTTGTCACACACCACAGCGAGGATATATTTCAAAGCAAAGCTTTTGAACAGGTGTCCTTGGTTTCCAGGTTCTGGCAGACTGCTATGCTGCTTCATTCCCCCTTTCTGCTGGTGCACAATGACATGTGTTTGTTACGTTAATTCGCCACCGGTCCGTAAGCCAGTGCCATGGCAACCTCCGTTGCTAGTCCAACCAACTGCAGGAAGTGGAATGTACGAGGATGTCCTGTTAGTCATGGAAACCTTTCATAGATTACATCATTTGAATTCATCCCATTCCTCCTTTCTAATGTTGCACACAATGACCCTTAAGGCCAAAATGTTTGGGCTGAATTCATGCAGCGGTCAGTGGATTTTTGTGTCATGTTGATTCATCATGATGAGATGTGCAGTAATGATGTTACATTTCATCCTCGTAGTGCTCAGTTTTATTTCACGGGTTCGACTGAAAGGGTACAAGGGGTAGGGTCTGTTTAGGAAGTCTTATATTATATACGACTATTTAATTTTTAGTCTGTCTTTTTTCTGGATGTGTGTGTGTTTCTCACATAGGAATTTAATTCACCATTCCAAAGGAAAGGAACAGAAATCCTAAAGGCTTTGGAGTTAGTATTTAGTGTTGAAATGGTTGCAGACTGCCATCCAGTGGTGAAGTGGTGAAGTGCATCATTTCCCTCTCAAACACAATCTGAACCTGCCTTCTGTTTCAAATCTGTTTTTAACTTACTGAACACTGGGGAAACTGGGCTGTAGTAAAGCATTTGCAAAAGGTTGAAAGCAAGCTGAAGCCTTTCCTTCTGTCTGTTTCCTTCCAGCTAATCACTATCACTTGCTAAGTAGAAAAAGAGTTTTGGGGGTTTTTTGTTTGTGCTTCAGATTTAAATACAAGTTAGGCATTAAGCATTTTCATTAGATGCTTCAGGTCTCCGATGGGTCATCTAGCTAAGTTCAGTGGAGCGATTAAGGAGTTCAAATGACCCGTTAGCTGATGTTTGGGGAATCCCACATGGAAAAATGGAAAGGGAACAGTGACCAGGGTGTGTTAGAGACAGAAGTGGAACACAGCCCAGACCGATGCAGAGCTCAGTCCCTGTTGTAATTCATTCTCTGTCCTGGTTCTCTCTCTATCTTAGGAGGAATTTGTGGTGAATATCATATACAACTCACATCTCTTTCACATGACAAATACCTTGTACTGGAACTGGAGGACTCGACTTGAAAGCAAGTACACAGAGAGAGGAACGTTACTCTTACAGAGGTGGAGAGCTGCAGAAGGAAGCGAAACTCTCGCCTCAGCTGATGATGTCACTGTTTCTCTTCTTGCAAACGATGACTGCCTGCAGCAGCACCACACAAAAGACAGGACATGCAAATGGTGCAGAGGCAGCGGGTGGGGCTGCTGTCACACCAACCATATTACTGTAAAGCAGAAGAGAGGACAAAAATGAGAAGCTTGTGAAAACCTTTAGATTCTGACATTTCCAGTAAAATCTGGGATCTTTTTTTTCTCTTCATGTTATGAAGATACTCTGGATTTTGTAAACTAACCCACAGTAAATATGTTTCCCACAGCACATGACTGCAGCCTCGGTCTACTGTATACTGCAGATTTATGATTTTTTCAGGATTAAGATACTGACTCAGCTGTACAGGAAGTACACGCAAAGATGGGAGACGTTCTCAAAATACACTTTACAGTTTTGTGCTTTATAGGTGTGTATGTGTGTGTGTTTATTAATTGAGATCAAAGACTGTTCATCTAAAAGATGTTTTGATAAGGGTGTCGGCTTCTCCTATATCTTTCTATGTGTGTGTTTGTGTGTGTGCGTGTCTGTGTCTGTGTGTGTGTGTGTGTGTGTTACAGAAGATAGCAGAAGCTATGTAATGTATATATAAAAAGAAATTCCATTACATTTCATCCTCTTAGTACTCAGAAACTATTTTATTTAATATCTGTGTATTAAAGTACGACTGAAAGTTTATGAGGATGCACAAGTAGGGTCTGTTTAGAATTCTTTAAAATTAAATACAAATATTTAATTTATAGTCCTTATAATCTATAGTCCTTATCAAAGATGATGAGTCCTTAATGAAACAAGTTTCTTAATTTACGTTCGCATAAAGAATAATTTTCCTTCATTTAAGTTATTTAAGCATTTTAATATGGAGGATCTTTGCTTTTTAGTGCAGTTTGAGAAACTCCTCCTGTGTGATGAAGCTATTCAATGCAAAGGAGAATATTAAATATTTAAAAAAAAAAAAGTTTTTATCTGCAGATGAAATCTGGCAAACAGCCAGGTGATGATGAAATATTGGGTTTTTCTAAACACTGCTTTATGAAAATTGAAATGAATAAATGACACAGAAGTGACTTGGTACAGTTTTCTATAGTCATGTGCACTGTCTAAAGTGGTAATGTCTAAAGCCTTGTGAATTTCAGGAGTGTCTGATGGTGAACATCAGGCTTTGATCAAGTTGTTGGATAGTTTTGTGTCATAGAGGAATTGACATGAGGCTAATGAGCCGAGTATGTAAACAGCTGTCCAGCTGTCAGGGTAAAGCACTTACACACACTCTGATGTTTGCGGTTCAAACTGTGTAAAGAGGAGTCGAGTGAAGGAGGAGGAGGATGATGATGATGATGCACAGGATTTCTTCTAATGTTGCTGTTTTGAATGAAGTTGATTGTTAGCTTGTTCTAGTGTATCTGCTCATAGTGATAGCTTCCATTAGATTATAATAATAATAATAATAATAATAATAATAATAATAATAATAATAATACTTGATAATATTATTATCGATTATGGAATAGCTGCTCTGAAAACTAAATTAATGAATAACTTTGCTTTCAGGTGGAGTGAAGTGCAGGTTTGTCTAGCAGTCTACTCTGAAGGTGGAATAATGAACTAACGAGAGCTAATGAGAAATAGGTGGAACTAATGAACCATCATGACCATGTGAGTAAAGTCAAGGGGACAACACGGCAGGCGGTGTACAGATTATGCACAAAGTCAGGGCAGATGTGACAGAGATGCCGACGTCTGCTGGAGGTCTGTAGCTGGAGGAACATCTGTGGACATTCAGTTTAAAAGTAAATGCTTGCTCAGCCTTCACTGTGCTCAGAAAAGTACACAGTTATTACATTGTCAGTGTCTCAGTGGACATTTCTTTTCTTTTTCTCATGACTCATGATGGGGTCTTCCTCAGATAAGAAAATCCTATGCTCCATTTTCAGGTGTGTTAACTGCTGTATGATTGAGTCTCTAGTTTTTGATATTTCAGTGATTTTTTTACTCTTTAAGCTCACCTCTTTCATTCACAGCCATGTTCATGAAGCTCCATCTCCAGGATCTACAGTGATCTCTGACTCAACACACATTCCAAACATTCTAGACCGGGCGTCAGTTTTACAAAATTTCCAGGTTGATCACATAGGTAAGGAATAAGAACTTTATGATTGCACCTTCAATGCAACTGTAAAAAAATACTCACTTACACATCTGGGGTCAGTTGTAGACTGTACGTTACTCTGAAATTGGGACAGGTTTCCAAAAGACCAACAAGTCAACGACTGATACAAGGTCAGGGATACACGGTATAAATTGTGCATGATGGCAGTTAGAGTAAATCATATAGGCACCAAAAGTCTCTGTGTGGCTGCTTCAGGGCTGGAAATAGAGCTCCTGATGGCCTGGTTGGTGTAGACTGGGTGAGGCAGAGGAGCAGGTTCTCGAGAGACACAACCTCAAACTCAGACACAAGACGAAAGGATCAAAGGCTAAAATACAGCATCCAAGAACCTTCTACAGTATTGAGGCCTGGACAGACCACATGCCAGCCCTGCAGAGGCTTGTACCTTTACCAAAAAAACAATAAAAAATCAAGAACTAACAAAGGAACACACCCTTTTGACAACCAAGTTTAGTTTGCCCAGTGAGCAGTAATGAGCAGGTCTATTTCTGATCTTCATGTGACGCTACAACTGTGTGAGCATAATGTATGAAAAAGGGATGTGTGATGAATGTGGACCAAAGCCACCATACACAGATGTGCTCAGTGGGCATGACTGGGGAAATTCCATTGAGTTAGAAGCATGGGTTAACCCACTGTGCTGGACCTGACTTTCTTTCTGCTAGTTCTAGCGGCTTGCAGGTGTAACGACAGCTTTTGGAGCATCAGATGATCAGACAAGATAATGTGATAAATCAAAAAGGATTAAAATGAAAAGCACAACATTCAGAATTCCAGCAGGTTCACATACACTACAAATTCACAGAAAAAAAAGAAGAGCTAATGAGAAACAGGTGATGTTAAGTTCCATGACAAAAAGGAAACAAAAACAGGAAAAAACGACCACAACAGGACAGCGGATGGGAAGAAAACGGCACACAGATTAAAATACATGAAGATATAAAATATGGTGGATGTGACATATAGACTGTAAACACTTTAATATTACATACAGAGTAACATGACTGGAAGCTTGATATTCTAATGAATTAATCCTATGAAGTTGTCCATTGGTGTAAAAGTAATAGTTTTAATATAGTCCTGCATTGTCATGTCACCTACAATTTCACTGTCATCAGGTATTGTTAATCCTGACAGTATAATCATATCTGTGTGTGTGTGTGTGTGTGTGTGTGTGTAAGAGAGAATGTGTAAGACATGACTTGCAGTCAATAAATACAGCACCAGTGCAGTCTACGAGAAGCTCTCATCTACGAAGCTGTCATGTCCTGCACAATAAAGAGCTCTGAAATCACTTCCTGCAACTGCATTCTGTAGACTGAAACGAGTTTGTTGAAGCAAGCCTGGCAGTGCAGCCTACACGCTCTGAGTGTGAGCAGGGGCCGCTCGCTGCAGGAGCCTTTCACATATATATGAAGTTGAGTTGCTTGAAGCGACACTTCACAGCTTGCTTTTAAACATGACGCTGCTATCCGCAAACGGAAGGGCAACAGATTGTATTTTGTTGAGCTGATTTCCTTCATATGTCCTGCATGATGATGTATTTAAGCTCCATTACATATTAAAATGAGTTTTCTTTAGTTTAAGGACCATTTGTTTTTGTTTATCTGGAGGATTATAATGAGTTTTAAGTGATGTAGATTATAAACCATGGCAATGCTCTACAGCCAAAATGTTTGTGCACCTCTGAACATCTCAGTCCAGTACCATGCAGTCCAGATGTTCAAACCATGAGCTGAAGGATCAGTATGGATCTGGACTTAACCTGCCAGCCAACATCAGAAGTCTCTCTGTCCTGACATCCAGGCAGTGAAATGAACTTCTGTCAGTGTCTAAAACAACCAAGATCTGTTTATCTGTTGTCCTTCAAGTGCAGAAACATCAGACTAACAGTAAGTTCACGCATGAAGTGCAATCTCTGAATGTCTGAATGAAACAAAATAGAAAAGCAAAAGAATTAAATACAAACAGCACAAAATGACAGACAAGGCCTTCTGTGAAAACAGGCAATTTTTTTTTATTTAGAAATGTTTTTTCTCAAACCCTAAAGGTTTGTTTCTGAGAGAACATCAGCACTGATTCTCTTTCTGTAATATCTAAATGATTAATTACAGACACTTGTAGGCGGAGTTTGGGGACTTCTTCATACAGAACATTTTAATATACTTTATTTGATTTTTTTTTTTTTGCTTTGTGCATGTAAACTTCCGTTCGGTTCAGGCAGAAACTTCTGATACAAAATATTTTTGATTGTTGTTATTAATGATGTATGATTTTCTTGTTAAAAGCCAAGCTGAAGTCTTAACCTCCTGACAGAGTCAATCAGCCTTTGGACTGAAATATAAAATATCTTGGTACTTAGAAGATCTCATGATGACATTAATCTCAGAGCACTAGGCAGAACTTAAAGCCCTAAAGCATCTCAGATCCACCTCCAAACTTTTCAGTGGGCTTGCAGTTTGTTTGCAGATCGCTTTTAGCAAGCTGATGACGTGAACAAAACAGCTCGAGTTTGATTTCATCTGCCAACAAAGTACAGTGCCATTTATAGTTTTAATGACACAGTTCACATGTGTGAAGCTCTCAGGAAGGGTGTATTACTCTCTGCACAAACATCTTGTTCTTATGAAAGTGATATTTACAAGATGATTTTGATCCTTTTTTTTTTTTGTTCTTCTTCCCTGTGTGGGTGAAGAGTGCACACACAAGTCAAATACCTAGCAAGTTTTTTATTAATTGGTTATATTATAAATTTATTATGGCTTTATTCTTATGCTTATTAGTATTTCTAATGCCGTAGACATAAAGAAAATAGAGACACAAAGAACAGCATAAAGGAATGCAAGGATGTTAAATGAGACCAGATGATATCTTTTAAAGCTGCTGGATATATGAGTTTTTACTCTGTAGTGTGAAAACAGTTGTAAACTACTCATGAAACGAGGTTCTGCATGACACGTGACGTGTGCTTTCTTCTCCAAGAAAGTTCTCATGACTGCGTCCCAGACCACATTCTACTAACTAATGATTTCAGTAAGTTGTATTGATTGTGTCTTGTAGAACATCAAATCAGATTACTATTCTACTGAACACTATATTACCAAAGAGATGTTCAGATAGATGACCATTCCATTTCAGATTTTCAGATTATTCTCTTATAATGCACTCCACTCTTCTCTTCTGAGAAGGTTCTCCATTAGATGTTGGAGTGTGTCTGAGTGGATTTGTGTTCATTCAGCTACAGTACAAGATCATTAGTGAGATCAGACACTGATGGTGTAAGAGTGAGGAGGTCTGGGGGTTCAGTCAGTGTTCAAGTGGTGTTGAGTTAAATTCAAATTGATATTTATAGCACTTTTAACAATTGACATTGTCTCAAAGCTTTACATAAGTATACAAACAGAATGAAAAGCCGGGGCCGGGGCGACGGTGGCAAGGAAAACTCCCTGAGGTCATATGAGGAAGAAACCTTGAGAGGAACCAGGCTCCGATCTGAACCATCCTCATTTAGATGACACTGGATAGTAAATAATGTAAATAATGTCCTTCTACTACAGAGTGTAGTTGTGTAGTTGAGATATACTGAGGATCTAATGGGTCAGTGAATAATGGTCCAAAGATAGCATGACAGTCTCGTGGTGGCCACATCCACAGCAATCCCATGAGCCACTGGCTGACCATGCAGATCAATCCTTGGCGGAGTTCACACCGGGTGATGAGACTCCACCCAAACACATTCTACACAATTTTGTGCTTTGTGGGAACCGATTGAGGAAGAACCTCATACGAGAGTAACCATGAAGTGTAGCCTAATGATAATGATGTAACTATAACACCATAACGATCTGTATTCAGACTCTACTCAAACAAAGTATAAATATATTTTTAAACCACATCTACATGTTTAGAAGGTGTTTGTGTGTATCAGTGATTGATTCATGGTCCTTGATCTAATATTCAAGTTTATGACACTGTGCATGTGTATACATTTTTATTACTGATGCCATTCACACCACTAACACTCAATCCCAGAAAGCCATGAGCAAGGCATTCAAAGTCATGGAAGTCATACACACGGTACACCAGGTTAATGCTTTCATTCAGCGGTTTATTCGAAGCTGTCTGGAACATCACTGAGTGACATTTCACCAGTATCTTGACTTACGTCTTAAACAGGGTCGTGAATGGATTTAAAAATGTTGAAAGAAGATGATGAAATATTTTATCTAGTAGATTTGGAAGGAGTCTTCAGTGTCAGGGCTTTGTACTTTAATATCCCAAAATAAAAGTTCTTTTTTATTTATCTTAAAAAACTAGAGACAGGAAGAAGCTGCTATGAAATGATTGTATAGCTGATATACATGCTAACAGGAAGTAACTTGTTTCACTATGACTGTAAACATACACAAGATGCACTCTTTTGTCCTTTAATAAAAAAAGGTTATCCAAATGAATTTTTGGATTGATTAATCATTGAATTCATGGTTGACATCATGGTTATTTTCCTATAATTGTACGACTTACTGAGTTTTATTTTTACTAAGTTCCTTCTTCTGCACATGTCCACTCACAGTATATTTAGCTCATACATTTAACATCAAATTTTATTGAAAAAAAAATCACACAAGTGCATATTAATCACAGCAGATGTTGGTCAGTGTTCTATCTTGCGTGAGAGATTGTAGGTAATAAAAGCACAGGAACCGTTTCACAACCTGGAGTCTTTTTAAAACGATGAGCTCATATGTCACTCTGTTCTGCACAGAACTGCTAAATCTGAGACATCTGTAACTTGTTAAAAATGTTCAAAACTAAAATAAAACCTTAGAATCAGTGTGTAGTTTATGGAAGTGTAAAGTTGTGTCTCGAAGCTGAGATGTTAGAGTGTAGTTGTAAGTTCTCATATGAATCTGCTTCTTATTGTCACTTCCTCAAACAAGGTGGGAAACCAAAAAGAGAGGAGAGAAAAAAAAAAAAAAACGAGTGAGGAGGAAGTGGTATCTTGCAGCAAACTTTACAAGGGACTAGATAATGATTTGTGTTCATGAGACTTGTGTAGAGTTCTTGTGTAGAGTTCTTCAACCAGGACTGAAATCCTGCTGCAGTGATACGTGTGGAGTGACCAAGATGTTCACTTCATTGAGAAAAAAGATGAATAGTCTGAATTGTATTGCATCATACAGTCACATAATTGTACAGAGAAAGAGAGAGAGAGAGAGAGAGAGAGAGAGAGAGAGAGAGAGGAGGAGAGAGCTTTCGAGACAGATGACTGAAATAAACAGAAACAGAAATCTGATTTTAACCTCATGTACATCAGCAGTGAATAAACAACTGGGTTTAAATGAATCAGATTGGACTCGTTTCATGTATTAAGAATACACATTCTTCTGCGTGCTGTTTTTCTCAAAAGCAGGTCATGAGCTGTTTGTTGTTATAAATAAGTTCACTGTCAAGATTTTGACTACTTCACCACAACACCCATGTTAGTTAAATGATGTTAGTGTTAGTGATGTTAGTGATTAGAGAATAACCCCGCTACTTTTAAACCAAAAACATTTTATTTAACAGTACAGTTACTGAAGTTATAAAATTGTTCCATTACACTAAACCAGGTACTGTAGATGTTTCTAATCTGTATATACTGTATGATATAATTAGTAAATAGAGAATCAACTTAATCTCTGTGCAGGTCCTGATGTGGATCATCTTTCAGTTCATCTCATGATGATGCTGGAGGTTTGGTTGATGTTCTTCCTTCACCTCTGTTCACACTTAGTTTACAGTCCATTTTCAAATAAGAGGCAGAACTGAAGAATTTGTACTCGACTCACCTCAAAACAAAGTGCCTCTAAAGTCCTGACTCAAGGAATTATTTGACAGTTAACATCATGTCGAGATGCTGGGTGTTTTTATTAATGTGCTTGCTTTTTCATTCCGTTAGTCTAACCTCCAAAACTAACTAGCTTTACCTCACTAATTAGCAAGTTACAGCTATATTTTGTGGTGCTGGAAATAATTATTTGTATGCTAGCTAACATTACTGAGCTAAAAAACTCCAGAAAGTGGTAACAGAAGGGTTTCTGAATCACTGTAACTAACATTACACTGTAGTGAAGAAAAATTGCTTTTGAATAAATAACAGTGTACATGTCAGCAATTATTTACAGTTTAGGCTTCATGTTAGTGCTAATTGTTAGCTGGTAAAGATAAAAGGTATAACAACCTGACTAGTTCAGCAGCTGGACCATTAGGGTAGCTAACAATATACTCTCAATGCTACTATAAGGAGTCAGAGAACATGGAATCTGACTAGCTAAAAAGTTCTATTAGAAAGAAGAGAATAACATTAGCTAGCTGATGGTGTTAGCTAAACTTAGCCTCAGCCGTTTGCTTTCTCAGCAGCTTTGTATTGTTTTCAGACGCTTAGAGGTCATCATATTCCAAATGGTTATAAATAATTAAAGTATAATGAGGCAAATAAAGCATAAGCAGCTCCCATAATTCATCATTCACCCAAAATGCTTTAATAATCATATAAATTGTTTTGTTTTTTTTTCCACTTCAGGAGTAAGACAGTAATTTAGTCCACATCACGCTCATGATATTCACAATTTCTGACAACAGTTTTCCGATTTTCTGTAAGATAATGGAGTTAGTTGTTTTATAGAGTAGAAACTTATGATGTTCTTACAGCTTTGTTTCTTAGCTTCAACAAATGAGGCAAAGCGGGAGAGATTGTGGCGTAGCTGAAAATGCAACTTCCTGTTAAGACGCCCTTAGTGCACTGCTGAAGGTGAGAGTGTTCCTGACATCGCTCTGTCTGTCAAGACTCGCACAAGCTTGAGAACGCCAGGGCAGAAAACACACAGGAAACTGTGACGACTGATTAGATAAAACAAAAGCAAGAGTAAGTTAAATAATCATTGTTAAAACGTACATAAGAAAATAAATTAGAGCAAAAATATCCACGTTTTTAAAACTGGAATCAGTTATGGGATGTTGAAACTGAACGCTTGTTTCCAACAGGACTTATGGTGTCTTAGAAGAGGCCTCTTACTCTCCATTATGGCAAACTTCCCTGGACCATGGTTTTTACTTCTGGTCCTGGCAGGATTAGCATCATGTGAGTAGAAAACTTTTCTGTAGTAGCATATTATTATTCAGGAAGTCATTTTCAGGCTAAACTGTGACACGGTGATCTTTTTCTACAAAAATTTCATTTTATATATTATGCACTTTTATTGAATGTCGGCAAGATTTTAAAAATAATAGTGAATCTTCTTCGTCTTCATCTTGTTCTCCTTTCTCGTGTGATCTGTCGGTCTGTAAAATGATTTCTTGAGATTGAAAGTGTAACTAAATGAAGTACATTTTTCAAATATATGACTCCCTTTGGTTGATAAATGTATGGATAAATCTGTATATTTATAGTAAGAGTTAACGAGTGGCGTAAATATGAAATGATACGTTGCTGATAAATATGGGGATGATGGACGATGTTGGACTTAAACGCGCTTCCTTGATGCTTCGGTCCATGTTATAATGTTAGATAAGAAAAGATTTTATAGTATCCTGATGAAGTTTTGCCTTTTGAGTGTGTGTGAGTGTGTGTAAGAGAGCTGTGTTTGTTGCTGAGAACTAATGTGTGTATTTTTTTGGGTGTGTCCACTGAGGCTCTGGTTGAAACAGTGTGATTGATGCTTAATGTCTGTTTGATCAGTGTATAAGTGTGTGTGCTGCTCAGCTCTAAATTCAGCGCCTCGGCTTGATCTCACACACTCAGCTTTTTCTGCTTTAAAGTTGAGGAGACGTGTGTTTTTGGTGTTAAACATGTCCTCGTCTAGGTTTGAGCACAGTTATGCTTCTTTTTGGGTGTACTTTTTCTCAATACAATCTGCTTCTGTAATGTGGCCTCTCTGATCAGGCCTGAGGCCACTTCCTCATTCTGACTTGGTGTCTCTGCTTATGAATCGCACATACAGTGTTTAAAAAAAGACATAAATTTAGTGAAATAAAAAAATTAAACCAACTTGTAACCCTTACACTATTCATCTGTAAGTTGTGGAGCAAAAAATGTGAAACAGTTTGAACCTGTGTGTGATGTGTGT
The DNA here is from genome assembly GCA_028566695.1 of Bagroides melapterus. Taxonomy (NCBI): domain Eukaryota; kingdom Metazoa; phylum Chordata; class Actinopteri; order Siluriformes; family Bagridae; genus Bagroides; species Bagroides melapterus. The sequence goes on along the minus strand of JAOTRN010000003.1, from coordinate 20,302,656 downwards.
GTAGTGTTTAGGAAGTGGAAGCCACATGCCAGAATGATCATTAGAGCTGAACAGTGCATCATGTGTACAAACCTGATAAGACTTACACAGCTTCACAAGCACCGAAATGTTCTTTTAATACTCTCCACTACATATACGCTTTATTACAGTATTATATCAGATTAATATGTAGTGCATGATGAATTAGAAGGAGTACGGTATAATTATTTATAAATGATTAATGTTAGTGATAATATTCAGTAACGTCCTAGACTTAAGAATGTAAGGTGAGAGTTACGTGAAGATTTAGTACATAAAGGATAAGTCATATGTGGGAGTGTAGGAATGAGGAAGAGGATGGAGTCACGCATATCATCCATCCAGTTATGGAAGTGTTACGTTAAACATCGGATGTTGCTCTTTATATAGAAAGATAAAAACAGACATTATATACAGACTTAGACTCCAACAACAGTGACATTACAATATAATAATAATAATAATAATAATAATAATAATAATAATAATAATACCCTATTTACTGTATCCTGGAAAAGTTCCATTAGTTCAAAGACAAATAGTTCAACTTAATAGCTGTAAAGTGAACTGCAGTGTTGTGGTGTAACATGCAAGCTAAATTCTTTTCTTTCTTTCTTTCTTTCTTTCTTTCTTTCTTTCTTTCTTTCTTTCTGTCTTTTTAAATAATATGATCATTTTCTTTAGCCATACTTCATGAGATCTATTTAATCAACTCATCAGTTAAACCAGATTTACAATAATTAACCTCATTGAGCCTCATGTGAACACACAGAATAATGATTGTGCAAAATTTTATTTCAGAATATTCTGAGCCTTACTGTAATATGACAGGATTTTTAATCTTTTTCCGCTTAAGGAAGACATGTTGTATTTTCTTTCTTTCTGTTTATTTGATTAGTGACATTAAAGGTAAGTTTGCTTGAGCATTGAGTCCATGTTTTCTAACAAACACACGTGAAACACATTCTTCTAAAAGTAATTTTTATTCTTTATAATTATCAATTCATTTATGTGATTCTTAAATTTAGTAGATACATTTGTAAGCCACAGGCTCGTGAATGTCCTTTATCAACATGGCTGAACTTTTTCAAAATGGCTGAAACTTGAGCAGACCTTTTGTTTGCACAATGCAATCAGATTTTAAACCATGATATTATTATTATTATTATTATTTATTTTATTTTATTTTTTTTTATTTTATGTTATAAATATGAAGATTCTCACAATTTTTTTATAACAGATTGTTCTATCCTTGAGAAAGGACTTATTTTGGATATTTTATTAAATATATGCCATCATTTATTTATTTATTTTAATTACGATACTAAAGCATGTAAAGTGTGAAAGTTGAGCTGTTTCAGATACGATAATGTTCCATTAAGTGGGTGGAATGTCAGAAAATTGTGCTGGCTGTGTGTGTGTGTGTGTGTGTGTGTGTGTGTGCAGTTTAAGCTGTGAAATGAGTTGAGCAAAGCCACATCCGGAAAAGAGAAAGACTGTCAAAGAGGCGTTCTTGCAAATCTTAGTTCTGCTTTATTATTTCTGGCACTAAACTCTGTACTTTATAATCTATATTCTATACTCTGTACTCTATACTCTGCACCCTCTACTCTGTACTCTATACTCTGTACTCTATATTCTACACCCTATACTATGTACTCCATACTCTCTACTTTGTACTCTGTACAGGTCCTGGAGAAACGTTGTCTCATTTCACTATGTACTGCTTCAGCTATATGTGGTTGAAATGACAATAAAGCTTCGAATCTGAATCTGAATCTGTACTGTATACTCTATATTCTATACTCCGTACTGTATGCTCTATACTCTGTACTCTATACTCTGCATTCTATACTCTATTGTCTGTACTTTGTACCCTATAATCTGTAGTCTATACTTTGTACTCTGTACTCTATACTCTGTACACTATACCTAGCACTGTATATTCTGTACACTGTAGTCTATACTATATGCTATGTATTCTAAACTCTGTACTCTATACTTTATATTCTACACTCTGTTCTATATACTCTGTACTCTGTTCTCTGTACTCTATACTCTACTTTATATTCTATGCTCTGTTCTCTATACTCTATGCTCTGTACTCTGTTCTCTATACTCTGTACTCTATACTCTGTGTTCTGTACTCTATACTCGGTATTCTATAGTCTATACTCTGTATTTGTATTCTTTATTCTGTACTCTGTATTTTGTACTCTATACTCTATACTCTGTATTGTATACTCTATAGTCTGTACTTTGTACTCTATAATCTGTATTCCGTACTATATGCTCTATACTCTGTACAATGTACTCTTTTGTTCTATTAGTAATAAAGATCATGAATGAATTTACTGTAAATACTGAAAACACCTTACACACATATAAACTTTATGAAGCAGATGAAGCAGAAAAAAGAGAGGAAAGCAAAGTGTTCTCATCTGGGGAAAGGGGGGTAAGGTTTTAGAGCACACAGGAAGTTGTGGTTAAAAAACTGAAATAGCGTTTGTGCGCTCTGTTGCGATAGCAACCAGGCTGTGCTATATATAAGCTACTGTCAATGACAAGCCTCCATTTGATCATTTTTAAGAATTGCACAGGAATAGTCTTCTAAGATGTATACAGCAGGTATTACGTGCTCACACACACATACACACACTCACGCACCAACACACATGCACATACGTACACACAGACAGACACACCTTTATGCTCAAGCACATACACACATGCACATACACACCCATAAACACACATACACTCACCTTTTTCTGCTAGTCTGTCTCCCTGACACCATTTTTCTTCTACATTATATCCTATGACCACCTTGTATCTGTGTGTAATTTTATTCGTCCACAGAATTTTAAAATGACTTAAATGTTTCTGAGAAGTGCACTTGTTGTTTCTTACAGCATTGCTTTGTGTTGTAAATTTAAAAAGAAACACAATTCTCATGGTTGTGTGGATAATGAAATGATTTTGTTACACAGGTGTCAATTCTTCCACGCAACTTTCAGGCACAACTCCCATGCAACCTTCAGGCACAACTCCCACGCAACCTTTAGGCAGAACTCCCACGCAACCTTCAGGCACAACTCCCATGCAACCTTCAGCAAATCAAACACCTGCCAAAAATACCATTCAAGGTAATACTGGGTTTTCTCATCATCATCATCCTCATCATCTTTCATCATCATCCTCATTATCATCATCCTCATCATCATCACATATACTCTGATCAGTCCTGCACTCAGTAAAAGCTTTCACAAACTCTCACCTTCAGTCAATATCCCACCTGCAACTTTAATCTCAATTTCTCCTATATTTGGATACCAGCCTGTTCCTGCTCACCAGACAGCTCTCCTCTGTCATAGCAGTGAGGGTGAAGCCTAACACATGCTTCCTCTTAGAAAACACATCTTTTTGAACTGCTGCTCAGTTGTAGTGCAGTGCTATCCTCAACCTTCCACATACATCAGCATACAGACACACACGATTGGCCAGCGTCTCTGTGATTGACATGACATCGATAAGCCATCCCTCCTTTCCAGAGAGCATGGTCAATTTTGGCTCTTGGCCATGTTATCTGTCTGTAGCATTGTCAGGATTTAAGCTTATGATGAAAATGAGAACAGTAAACATTTTCCCATCATTTTATATATTAGCGTAGCCTCCTATTCCAACAATAATGACAGATTATTATGGTCTATTATTGACAACCTGTACAGAAGGAAATGTGAGGTTTAGAACCATACTTTAATTAATAATCAGAAATCCTTTTAAGAAAGCACAGCAGCAAATACCATAATGATCCTGAAGCATGACACAGAATAGAAATGATAATTTGCTTATACCTTGTGTGTGGTTTCAGCTTCTCATAAAGCACTTCTTTTTTATTATAGCTATTAATCTGTCAGAATGTGAATTTGGATTCAGACTAAATATCAAATAGCAGAAAGTAAATGGATAAAAAATGGATATAAAATAAAATGAATTGTCCAAAGTGTGCAATATTTAGGTTTTTATTATATAATGATGGTTAGTTTTTTGTTTGTTTGTTTTTTTTTTTAGAAAAAAAATTTATACAGTTATATTTTCATTAAAAAAAGAAGCCTTGACTTCCTGAATGTAAATATTATGAAAGGGATATGTTATTTTTAAATGATGCTTATTAAATAAGTTAAAGCTTAACATCTCCTGTCAGCATCTCCTGCACCTCCTCATGACCAGCTCTTCTCACTTGATCCAGATCTACAGGATTATTAATGTTTAACAGATCTAACACACTGATGTATTAACATTGTTATTACACTGTTCACTTTCCAAATGGTCCATAAAACTTCAACAAAGTGCCAAGTCCCAGAGCTGTAATGTATCTTATATCTTTAATTTCTAATGCTTTTCTAGATAATCCAGGAGTTGACAGTGTCTCATCTGATAAAGGTAACACCCTCTCTCTCTCTCTCTCTCTCTCTCTCTCTCTCTGTGTCTTTTAATAATTTGACAGATTACCTTACTCATTACATGCACATCATGCTAGTGCCAAAAAATCAGCAAGTTAAATGATTGGTCATGAGATGTAGAGTTCTGTCCTCACATCATTCATCAAATATATTCCTCAATCTGACTAGAATCTTTATTTTTTTCCAGTAGGTTTAAAACTTCTAACTAAATGCATGTCGTGCCTAATTTGTTTAGTTGTATTAATGTTTCTTTTCCATAAACCTACAGGTTCCTGATTCTTATAATAAAGTGCACACTGATTAATCCTCGTGGTAAAATTTGGTTGAATTGTGTTGAAACCGCTTGACTACTGAAACTGCTTGTCTACTGGTCAAACACAACCACATAAAAACGAATAGATTCGACACAAAATTGGTTCACTCACGTGGACTTGTGATTTACGTACCCTACGATCTACAAGAAGTTACTCAGGAAGTTTTTATTTCAACACCCTTAATATTCAAATCATTCTTGAGACATCCTTTAGAACTCTTAAAATCGTCTGTTTCTCCAGTCATTTTCCAGTTATCATAAAGATAAGACATTTTGTTTTTCTTGGTGATAATGACACACTTTACTCTTCACGCTTCAACAAACATCAGACACACATCCATCAGACCCACATCCATCAGACACGGATGTGATTGACAAAGGTATTAAGTTAATATATTGTAAAGAAGGACAGGAATGAAGTTAAGTGAAAAGTCATTTTTATTGTGTGATTATAGATACCTTTATGTTTGGTACATGCACTATTATTTACAATGGATATAAAAGGTCTACACACATTGGTTAAAATAGCAGATTGTTGGGAAGTAAAACATGAAACTAAGATAAATCATACAAAAACTCCACATTTAATTTAATGTGAAATTGCATGTCATGAATATAAATTAAAAACAACTGAAGAATTTTACAGGCTAATAACTGGGGATGTAAAGTATTAGTTAGTATAAACCTGACACCTGCAAATCAAATAAAGTTCATCCTGTAAGATTTTTCAATCATTCTCTTTTTATATGTTACTACCTTTATATGAAGGCAATGGTCTACAAAGAACTTACAGAAGCACTAATAGGGTCGCTTTGTTGAAAGGTATAGATAAGGGGATTCATGCAAAAGAATTTACAAGGCATTTATGTACCACTGAATCAGAATCAGAATACTTTATTAATATCCAGGAGGAATTTGGTTCAAGGCAATTGCAGAGAATATGGCATGAATAGCAAGAACAGGCTGTCCCTCAAAAACTATTGAGAAAACAAAGTGAATACTGCTCAGAGAAGCTGCCAAGAAACCCACAGCAACATTAAATAAACTTGAGAAATATCTGACAAGTACTAGTCACATGTTCAGTTGAATTCAGTTCAATTCCATTTCATTTGTAAAGTACTTTTAACAATGGACATTGTTTCAAAGCAGCGTTACAGAAAATGGACATAATAAAAATAGTCAATATTAATAGACATATAAGTATGTTTGTATTTATCCCTAATGAACAAGCCTGATGTGACAGGTGACTGGCAAGGAAAAACTCCCTTAGACTGACAAGGAAGAAACCTTGAGAGGAACCAGACCCAAAAGGGAAGCTCATCCTCATTGGATGACACTGGAGGGTGTGAATTAATAATATACAGTCTGACAATTGTGTATTAGTTTGGAGTTTGTTGTCCTGAAGACCACATGTAGATGGTATCTCCTCTTAAAATGACCTGAAGCTTCATGAAGTGGAAACCAACTGGAGCTGGAACATCTCTAGATGCCTAACAGGGTTGGCCTCGTCTCAATGAAGGTCTGAAATCTTCATGAAGTGGAACACAACTTGAATTGGGAGTGATCTCAGGATGACTAGAAAAAGAGAAACAGTGGAGTGGGTTTAGCGTAGCAGCTGTTCATAATATTAACCAGGATTAGATTTTATTGTGTAGCACAAAAAAAGTCATGTGGTCTCATATTTGTTTACATGTCTGGACTTATGGAGTACTGCATGCTGGTGGCAGCATCATGCTTCACTTCTGTTTTGCTTCGGCTGGGACTAAGGCTAAGCTCCAGGTGGAGGGAATCACAAATCCCAGTCCAAATACCAGTTGATTTTGGTGCAAACCTGTCAGAAAACAGAAATCTGCTAGGAAGCTGAAGATGAAAAGAAATTTCACATCCAAATAAACAAAAGAAAGCGTCACCAAAACTAGAAGAATTTAAATCCAATTTTAAAATCTGGGTGAGTTGAATTGGGCTGTGCAACAGAGAAGCCCTCGCTGTGTAAAATAAAATCAAAAGGTGCTTCAACAAAGTATTAGTTTAGGGTAGTGCAATTACTGAATGTTTTTTATTTTTTTTCCTAAAATGATTTAAGATTGAAGACATGACATGATTTATTTTGGCTTCATTTTGTTTTACATCACACAAACCTGCCATTTGAACAGGGGTGTGTAGACTTTTTCAATCCATTGTACACATTGATTTACTCATGTGTTCTGCTTATTGTAGTTACAGGCGTTAATGGGAAAGGCATGCCCACAAGCACCCCAACAAATCAACACCTAACAAGCATTATATCTAATGAAGAAGGTAATAAAGTAGGGAAGGATAGGTACTTATGATGTGATTATAGATATATACAAATGTAAGGTACAGTGTTGGGGGTAACTCATTACAAGTAACGTGCATTACGTAATAATATTACTTTTGTAAAGTAATGAGTAAAGTAACGCATTACTTTATAAATTTACACATTAATATTTGAGTTACTTTTTTTAAGAAAGTAATGAGTTACTTTTCAGTTCAATTAATTTGCAATAAAAAAAAAGTTAAAGTACTAAATAAAAATAAATGTAGTCACATGGAGTCACAAACTGAATGTGTGCCCGGGAGCAGCCG
>JAOTRN010000003.1:20279482-20295155 GCA_028566695.1 Bagroides melapterus | reverse complement strand
ACTGTGTCTGATTCTCGAACATTAATTGGAAGGCTGTTCCATAACTTTGGGGCTTTGTAAGAAAAAGCTCTGCCCCCCTGCTGTAGTTTTCATAATACGTGGTACTGCCTGCATCCTCTGAACGAAGTGGGAACGTAAGACTCTAGCAGTTCACTCAGATACTGCGGCGCAAGACCATTTAGCACTTTATAGGTCAGGAGTAGTATTTTAAAATCAAACTTATTCAAAATCTAGACGATAAACCAGATCTAAAAGCTATTTCACTTAAGTTCATACATTCAACTTTAGTGACTGCTTTCATCCTTGTCAGGGCTGCAGATTATCCAGAGTATTTAACTTTGTTATAGGCTTTTCTGATTTTGTTTTGAGAACACTGTATATACAATAATATGTTAGAAATATAATGTCTGGACTATAGTTTGGCTCTGGCTGAACTTGCACTAGACTTTCTCTATATCTACAGTATATGTCAATGTTGCTCATAATTACAGTTCTTATTTTAAAATCTTTTGATTTTAAGCTTGAGTTCTGTTTGAGTAAAACTATACAGAGAAGAGAAATAGGAGCAATTTCTCTAGTTTTTATCCAGCCGTGTCTATCAGTTTGTAAATGAAACACTTTATCTTTGTACAAAAATATTAATAATCAGTATAAGGAGTTCTCATTCCTCACAGTCAATCATTTATATATAATCCCGAAAAGAAGTTAAAACAATGCACTTCTGTTCATGTACCAGTCAAACACTCTTTTTGTTATAGAAATGGAAAATGTAACCATTGTCAATCGAACGAACACCAGCATCAGTGCGGGATGGAATTTTCCCAGCTCAAACTGCCAAGACATTGCCAAATATATCAATTTGGAAGCAACCTGCACCAATAGCACACCAAAATCAAGTAGGAAATCATCTCATATATAATAAACAGAAAATATTAAAACAATTTCTTTTTAATCATAGACTTTTTTAAGACTTATCAGATACTCATAATGAATTTTATCATTTTAGTGAATTGTACAGGGAACCACTGTAATATTACAGATTTGGAAGCCTTTACTATATATAACTGCACTTTCAAAGCAAGTTACAACAAGAGGAATTTCCACATTGTTTCCTTAAATATAACAACCTTTTCTGGACGTAAGTATAAGACAGGATTTCCACATTTTTACATCTGATGTAGTTATACATAATAACTAAGACAATATTCAATACCACAACATCAACAACATCTTTAGCCTTGAATATCTGTTATTATAGCTGTAGCTAATTATTCAATAGCATCTTGAAGCAAGCTACAACATATTCAAGCTGAACTGATGACAATATGAGGACAAATTCACCACGAAGGACCACAAAATGGATATAATAATTCACAAAATGTACTTATTCATATGATAACAGAAATAAAGACTATAAAGAATAAAGAAAAGAAGAATAAAGTTATTATCTGTACCCTTTATTATTGTGGCACAGGTATGTTACAGTCATCTAAAAAAACACACAGAGATTATGTTTGGAAAGGAAGATTCATTGTGATGCTGCAGGAACTGATTCATCAGTTCAGCTTGAATTTAATATGAATTAATTTCTGTAGATTCTGCTGGTTAAACTCTTCTCATCAGTCTGTTACTGTATATGGTTCAGTGTTTCAGTACATCTGAGTCACTTTATGAGCATTCAGCACAAGGACATGTTCATATATAACACGTTCTTCACACCGATGTACATATTATTAAAGTAAATAAGAACAAATATTCATGTTTAAATTTCATATTTAGAAACTGTATTTGTAATCTTTTTCGTCTTTCTTTATAGCGCCCACTCTAGATTCAAAACCTGATGTAAAAACAACTGGTCACAATTCATACAAAGTTGAATGTTCTAATGTTAAATGGCATGGAATCAATGGAACATTCAGAGCAACACTCCACAGAGGTATTGGTTACAACAAATCAATATGTTCATTTGAATTTGACAACCTCTACTACTCAACAGAATATACAATCGAGGTATTTGTTCTGACATTTATGACTTCTAAAGTAATTATTCAGTGATAACATTGTTGGCCATGACATTATTCTGACAGTGGGATTTATTATGTATGTATTATTCAGGTCTTTGCCAGAAATGGTAATGGGAATGAATCTCGGATCCTTGTTCACACATTTACCACTCAGTGTAAGATCTTTTACCTTATTTTAATATGAATCTATTTTATGTTTCTGTAATTTTCATATTAAAATATATTACCTTTGAAAATCAGCCTAAAACTAATATCTGATGTGCTTTAGACAATGACAAAGCTGTTATTGGATTCCTGAGCTTTCTCATTATTGTCACGTCCATCGCGCTCCTGTTTGTCCTCTACAAAATCTACCTTTTAAAGAGGGAAAAGTCAAGGTCTGTGGTACACATCTCTGCTGGATATCTCCTGAACCCTCTCACGTGTGGATTATTTATGTATTTATTATTTAGATGTATAAAATGTGATGATTTTAAACACTGCTATTATTTGGCACTGCAGGAATGAGCAAGAAATGGATGACCTTCTTCCTGCAAGTAAGTAAGAACACTCTATCTCACCTTTGTCCATATTGGTGTAGTTCTTTTCTTGATGAGGTTCTCTTCCAAGATGCACTGCTTCGAGTGGAACCCATAGTTGCTGAAGATCTGCTCGAGGCCTACAAGAAGAAGAGGGCTGATGAGGGACGTCTGTTCATGGAAGAATTTCAGGTGACTGTCGACTATTTTCATTTGATTCCATGAGTGTTTGGACTGAGCTCTCTCAGTAATAGCACCGCAGAACCTGAGGAAGTCAAGATAGCACTATGTCTAGATGGTATGAGTTCACTTGACATGTAGTGATGGGGACTTTTATAGTTCTATGGATATAAACTGGAAATTTCCTTGTTTTCCTCACATTGTTTTTTCCGGTCTGGTTAAAACCAGTTTGCACTGTTCTATCAAGGGAGTAGTTCACAGCATGGTGAGAGATAAGATCTTACAATGAAATGAAAGGATGTTCGTTTGTTCTGGCCATTTTGAACCTGTAAACAAACCCAAACAAACCCTCCTTTTATTCTCCAGATACTAATCTAGCCTAAAGAAGACAACTTTTATTGCTTCCTTAATCAGTACAACAGTTTTAATTTCAATTGCTAGCACAGTTTCAAAAGAGATTTCTAATAATCACTTAGCCTTATAAAATGATTAACTTGATTAGCAAACATAACATGAGATTAAAACAGAGGACTGTTGGTTGCTGGTAATGGGCCTCTGTGTGATAATATAAATCTTTCCTTATAAAATCATCTGATTCTTTTTGTTTTGTATGTGAAATGGATAAAAACAGGTTTTTCTTTGCAAAACAAGGAAATTGCCAAGTGATCCCAAACCTTTGACTAGTACTGTATATTATTATTAAAAACATAAAAGTTTCTTTCCTATTACTGTGTGAAAAAATACTCATCATTATTTTCAGTGTATATACCATACACTAAACAGAACCTGGCAGCTAGTTATGTATGTAACTAATTTTTCTGGTGGATCCCTCAGGAATCAGATACCTTCTTGTTCTTGTTCACAGACATGCTAATATTTTTTAAATTCTTTTTTTTTTTTTTTTTTTTTTTACCAGTTGAACCTTCATTTTTCTCTGTAACCTGAGCACAGAGCTCTCGGTGTTTATTGCCATTGATTCCAGTGATAAGGAACACAGGCGGTTATCTGTGGTTCACCGCTGTCATATACAACTTCTATGTGTGCCACTATGTCAAGACTGCTGCATGATGGGACTGAGGAAGAACAAATGATCTCTGAGAAACTAGCAGTACCAAATCTGTGAGAAATAAAATGTTTAACATGAAATGATTATACATTATATCAGCAGTTTCCAGCAGTTTTATCATAGTGAGCTGACAACTCTAACTGTAAATGATAGATATGATTTATTTACTGACTTATTACTGATCTGATGTACTTACTCAAACACGGGTTGTTGAATGGTGGATCAGGGTTCAGTCCCCAGTGCTGCCACTGTTGGGCCCTTGAGTAAGGCCCGTAACCCTCTCTGCTCCAGGGGAGCTGTATCATGACTGACAAAGTTATCCAAATTTATATGTCCAAAGAAGGAGTCTCACTGTGCTGTAATGAATATGTGATGAAATAAAGGCTTTGATTCTATTCCATTCTACACAGACTAAGATCCTCTAAGATCTTATCTCTAAGTCATATTCACAAATTTGGTCACGTGGTGTTGGATCAAAAAGAAAATCTCTAATATCCTCATATAGTGCTGACCCATGTGGTATCTGTTTCTTTTTATTATATAGACCAACCGATAGGTGTGTTCAATTTATTTATTTTTTATTTTTTACTAGGTTTTGTACTGTTTCCAACAGGATCACAGCACATAGATCACAAAAGACACTCTTTTTCTCTCCCAGTTCAAATGATTGTAATGTTCCAAAGTGTTTGAGAAACAAAGCCCTGGTAGAACAGTGGTGATGGAGCAAAGTTGTTCAGAACACCACTCTTACCCCATAATGCATCTAAAGTTTCACTAGTTGTCATTAGTATAGTTAAAAAACAAGGAAACCCTTCATTGCATAAATTTCAGACCTTTAATAAGCGGTGAGAACTCGTGTCCTAGACGATGATTTTGTTCTAATTTGAAGATTCACTCATTATATTTTTGCTTGTTTGCTTTCTGTAGAGTGTTCCACGTATTTTCTCCAATTTCTCAGTCAGAGAGGCCAAAAAAACAGAAAATCAAATAAAGAATCGCTACGTTGACATTCTTCCCTGTAAGTCATCACAAAGCAAACCGTGAGCTTTTGTTTAATCAAATATTATGTTCCCCATTTATAAAAATGTCTATTTTATCTGAACACCTGGCTGCATTTCTGCTTTTAGACGACTATAATCGTGTCTGTCTCTCTCACGGAGGAACAGACGACTACATCAACGCCAGTTACATTGAGGTAGGAGAACTGTAGTGAATCTGAAACTTCAGAAATGTCAGCTGGTCTTTATTTATTTCTCTATAAAGGAAAATATAAAGGTTCATAACCTTTATTTTTTTTAGGGTTACAAGGAAACCAATAAATACATTGCAGCCCAAGGTACATGCTGCTTTTTACATGCAAAACACCACAGAAATAATTTTTCCTCTTGTTCATGATGCAGACTGTAAGTTTTATGTTTGTTTTGCTTTGTTTTGTTTTCAAGGACCCAAGGAAGAGACAATTGGAGATTTCTGGATGATGATCTGGGAGCAAAAGACTTCGATTATTGTCATGGTAACCCGTTGTGAAGAAGGAAACAAGGTAAAGTTAATCATGCTGTGTTAAACCTTACATCTTCAAAACTTCTCTGGAGTTCTGTACTGAACCTGGGATCGTGGAGCTGTGAAGTGGCAACACTAGTCACTAGTCACTGTGCCACCATGCCATTTAGATTAGATTCACCTCATGTTTTATTTCTTTCTTATACGATTAATCGATCCTATTTTGTTTCACAGAACAAATGTGCTCAGTACTGGCCATCACTGGAGAGAGAAACAGAGATTTTTGATGATTTGGTTGTGAAAATCAAAGGAGAAGAAAAATGCCCGGATTACATAATCCGCCACCTGACCCTGATGAATGTAAGCAAATTCCCATGTTTTAATATACAGTCACTCCTTATATTGATCATGAGACCTCTCAGAACCGGAACCTAATACTGTACTGTCACTTTGGTTTTAAATAAAGGTAGAGTTGTTTAGAAATTTGGTGATTTTAAAGTTGGTGAATTTTTTTCCCCTGCTTTTCAGCGTAAAGAGAAGTCAGCAGAACGTGAAGTCACTCACATCCAGTTCACGAGCTGGCCTGACCACGGCGTCCCGTCTGATCCCGGCCTGCTCCTTAAACTTCGGCGCAGAGTCAACTCCTTCAAAAACTTCTTCAGTGGACCGATTGTCACTCACTGCAGGTACAACAGGAGATGATCATATTTTGACTGTTAGACAGGGATTTTCATTCAAAAGCTGTACTTTATACTGTGCAGTGCCGGAGTCGGACGCACAGGAACCTACATCTGTATCGATGCCATGATTGAGAGTCTGGAGGCGGAAGGACGTGTGGACATTTATGGATATGTGGTCAAACTTCGCCGCCAAAGATGCCTCATGGTCCAAGTGGAGGTGAGACACATAGCGTGCTTTTTTTTTTTTTATTTTAAAACATTTTATGATTGAGATGGTCAATACTATTGATGTATTTTTGATGTATTTAATTATAACTAATGTAATAATTAATGAATTCAAATAAACATTTGAATTCTTTAATTTAATAAAACATTTGCATAATTATTAGCATTATTATAATTTCTGGTTATAGTTATTTGAAATTTATTTTGAAATTGTCTGTTTCCATTAAACTGTGTAGAGAATCATATTGTTGTAGTTTTCATAGTAAAGTGAGAGTTATAATAGTTATAATAGTTCTAATACGGATGACTGAGAGGAAGTGTCTTGTATCCCAGGCCCAGTATGTGCTCATCCACACGGCTCTGATCGAGTACAGTCAATTTGGTGAGACAGAAATGGCGCTCTCAAACTTTCACTCGGAGGTGAACACACTCAGACAGAAGGAAGGATATGATCCGTCTCTGATGGAGTTGGAGTTTCAGGTGAGTGCTTCCTCTTTAAAAAAAAAAAATGCTCTAACAGTGTACTCTGCTCTAACTTCACTGCTCTATCAGTGTACTCTGTTCTATACCCATTATTTACAGACAACAGTGAGTTATCGTTACTCAGCACAAACACAGTCTAACATTTGGTTTTTATTGGTTTTTATACAGAAACTTCCAAAATTCAAAAACTACAGGTCGGCTAACACGGCACGCACCGAAGAGAACAAGGAGAAAAACCGTTGCTCTATCGTTCCATGTGAGCGTCAAGCTTTTCTTTAATCACTTTTATTGACATTTAAGAGTTTTTTGTTTTAAATCAGATTCAGGTGTAATTTATCCATCATCTTTGACATGTACACAATGTATATTGTATGTTAAGGCCCCATCTTATATGTTCAGTAAAATGTCCATCCCCATAGCTCCTTTCTGTAGACTATAACACTACTGTCTGAATATTTTTGGTCATCATTTCTCTTTCTTCCTGTTCCAGATGACTTCAACAGAGTCCCAATTAAAATGGATGATGAAGTCAGCCATGACAGCGATGCTGATGATGAGCAGGATTATTCCTCAGATGAAGATGATGAAATTCCCAACAAATACATCAACGCCTCCTATGTGGATGTAAACGTCTTCCTAATTTCCAAACCTTTAAAACTTTCACAGTTGTTTCCTTGTACGTTCATGTTTGTTGTCTGCCTTCCTTTAGGGATACTGGTTGCCGAGTAGCTTCATCGTGGCACAAGGACCCACAGCTGACACGGTTGCTGACTTTCTGCACATGCTGTACCAGAAGCAGGTTCAAACTGTCTTCATGCTCTCGAATTGCACTGAGAATGACAAGGTGAGTCTCACCGAATCTATGCACATTCTCTAACGAGGTCTCAAAATGAACATAGATCTTTCTCATAACCACTCTCATGACATGTTGCTATCTGTCAGGAATTCTGCACGCAGTATTGGGATGATGAGAAGAAAACATTTGAGGAGATAGAGGTGGAGATTAAAGAGACTGAAACCACCCCTACATACATCAGACGGTGCCTAGAAATACAGCACACCAAGGTGCGTAGCTTTACTGCTGTTTCTGGTCATGTTGTTTATTATGAATCTTCATTCTGATTCTCCTATGAGAGTTCAGCTGTCTACAGTCTGTATAAGATATAGTCATGTAGTCATGCACTCAGACATGCTTATCACTCCTGCAGAGGAAAGACAGCCACACACTGCAGCAGTACCACTTCCTGAAGTGGGCGGGTCAGGAGCTTCCAGCCAACCCTCTTGACTTGATAGACATGATGAGGGGTGTCAGACAGAGCGGTGATAACAAAAACAAGAATTTGCCCGTTCTGGCGCACTGCATGTGAGTGTTTAACTGATAAATCTGTCATACACACGTTTGGTACGTAACACACTGCATGATGATGCTTTGGAGTTCTTACTCTACCACTCTGCTGCTTCAGGATTACACAAACACAGTCTTGAGCATGTACAGAACTGAATATTCAGTATAGCATGTTTACATGTTTCACATGTTCCCTCTACAGTGATGGCTCTTCACGTTCCGGAATATTCTGTGCCTTGTGGAAGCTTCTGGACAGCGCAGACACTGAGAAACTGGTGGACATCTTCCAGGTGGCCAAGGACCTGCGTAAGGCTCGCATGGGCATGCTCAACACCTTTGTGAGTAAACTTTTATTTAGATAAATCTGTCCACAAATCCATGTCTGTCATAACCTTTGATTTTTTTATCTTATTCTGGCTGCTGTAACATCGAAAATTTCCCCACTGTGGGACGAATAAAGGTTTATCTTATCTTATCTTATTAAAATAATCTCATCAAAGCATAAAACTATGACCTTGTGTTTATTTCTGTAATCTATTGGATTAAAAAGATTCCAATAAATCCGGGTCATAAATGTTCTGAAATCATTTAGTAACTTTCATTCAGCATGACATTCAGCAGGAATACTAGCCTAAAGATTGATTAGAAATGTTCACAAATTTTGTCTTTTATTTTCAGATTATGATATGATATGGACTAATTTTAGAAAAGAAATTCTGCCTGAAGTGTCTTTATTAGATCTGAATTTCCATATTTTCTTAGTCCTACAGAAAGTTTTGTCTCATTCTCTACTATCACACCCAGTTTAAAATAACTTGACAAACCTTTATATGTTTTAAAACAGGAACAGTACAATTTCCTGTATGCTGCGCTGGAGGCTGCATACCCTGTGCAGAACGGGGAGGTGAAGAAGCCCAGTGAAGTCCCTGCTGACACTGTGCAGGTTATTAATGAATCCACGGCTCTGATCAGTCCCAGCACAGGAGATGCCACTGAAGAGAGTAACAAGGAAGGTACTTTCTCAGTATCTCCTGAAGAGGGAGCCACTGAGGCCAGCAGAGAGCCAGAGAAAGACTTTAGTGAGAGCACCCCTAATGGTCCTACTGCTACAGCAGAGGCTGAAACTGTTTAACTATAGTTGCTCACAGTGTCTTTCCTGCAGCTTGCTTTTTATTCCACAAATAAAAAAAACATAAAAACATTTAATGGGTAAAAATATTATGTAAAATGCATTCTAATGGAAATTTACATTTTAGAGATTTGTTGTATTTAAATACAGAATTAATTTAATTAACAAAGAAAGAGATTCCAGTATCATTTCTTTAGGATTTTCAGATACTGATTTCCAGTTCTGAATCAGTGAGAAACAAACAACCCTCTGCTTCAGTGTTAGGGTTTTTTATTTTATTATTTTATTTTTTAATCATTTTTACATTTCAAAGTCTTTGCAGTGGTGTATTCGAGTGCAACATTTAGGCCCAACTTTGTATTTAAATCAAACATACGATTTTATTATTAATCTGTTTTCTCAGTTTGCTTTAATATCTTTTTTGTACTGCTGGCATGAATGTAATGTAAATCGAAAGTTTGCTAATGTTCACTGTATATCTAGATATATTTTGTTAAGTCTAAGTTATAAAGAGGCGAATGTAGAGTTATGTCATGCAAAGATTACTTTGCACTACAATTTTGTATTCAAACTATCTGATTGGTATGATTTTCATTCATATGTTATTGTTATATTTCATTCCTATATTAAAGTCATATACTTATGACCATGTTTCTTTTTGAATGGGGAATAAAATGAATAAAGAATTTGCACTGAAAAGCAAGATTTTAAAGCAGATCAGGACCGTTAGCATGTAAATACTGCTTATGTGGGTTTTTAGGACACTCCAGATGCAGAACTTCACAATTTTGTTTCTCTTCAAAAAGAAAAAAAACAGAAACATTCAGTTTGGGTTGTGACAACATCCTGTGCAGATGTGATCAAACACACAAAGTATATAGTGAAGATTTTACTGTAGCAATTTGATGGCTGTCACCGTTTCATCGTATTTCACTCACAAACCCATTGTTAGTGTCTCTGTATTAATAGTACATCGTAAATAAAGTGTCATACCTGTCATTCAGTGGTACAGGAGTCTGTTACTGAAACATCTGTGTGTTCTGTTTTATCTATCCCTTTCTCTTGGCCTCCTGCTTTACTTCTCAGTCTCTCCTCAATAAGTAAGAACATCAAAGACTTTTGCAAAATCAGGTCAACAACATGATTAGTGTTTAAAACTAAAACTAGCTACTATATATTTTACTGAGGAAGGTAGTGACTTAGGAGTAGGTTGATCATTTGGATAAGCATAACAACATAACAAAAAAGAACAAGTCTGATACACACAAAAAATCAAATAGAAATTTAGACGTGTAAATTATTTACAATATTTACCTTTTACAAAGACTCAATAACCAGAATTATATTAGTGGCAGTGTATCAGACTCGTTTTTGGCTGTCATTACACGTTCATTACATTTTCACTGATTCAGTGACATTTGGTGAGAGAATTTTAATCCCATTGAGGTCCTGATCATCACCTGGAGAACTGCTCAACTGTCTAATAAACACTGAGATCTCATGAAACACTCACAACACCCAGTGATGATGTACTGTATATCTATGCATATTAAAAGCCTCTTGTCTAATGAGCATGAATCTTTTCTCTTATTCAGTACAATTCAGGTGAATTTATTTGTCAAGTGTACAACAAAACTGTTGTCAAACAGTTAGCTAGCTTCTAGGGTCATGACCTTACTCTTCCAAAAACACTTTGAACTAGCACTTGTTCCCTGTATGGGAATATTAAAGAAAATCCTAAGTCTGTTATCTACTGAACCACTGTTAATATATTCATCAATAGGGACTTAGAACTTTTGTATGTCACTCTGGATAATGGTGTCTACCAAATACCGTAAATGTAAATGTCTATAAAGCTCTATTGTCACCTCACCATTTTCAAACTAGAACAATGTACATTAGGTAGAGTAGCCTTCACTATAAACCCTTAGTCAACCCACACACCTACAATTTAAAGGTAAGGGATTGTTGATTGTTGAGGTGTTCATTCACTTCAATTTATATTATAAGGCCATTACAAGAACAGGAATAGAAATAACAAAAACTAGGGTTCAATTATTTCACAAAAAAGTGTAATACAAACGACACACACTGGGTGGCACCTGAGGACAAGAAAGAGAGGGCAGATGACAAGCGTTCTCGTCCATGTGTCTGCTCTTATACTCTACTCCAGAGAAGTATTATGACTTTGGATTTGAATGTGCTGAATTTCATCCCTGCTACTTTTACTTCTACTCAACAAGGCCACTTCAGATGGTGCCAAGAGAACATCATTTGGGAAATCAGTATGTTTACCCCTTAAAAGAAACCTCTCATACTCATGACTTTGTCTGTCCATGAAATCAATGAACAAGTGGAAACAAGAAGTACCCTTTTTGGAGTCTGACACCCGCCCACTCTTCCAAGTTCTGGGTGGAACCCATTTGTTTCTCCTGAATCTGAGCTTCCTCTTTAGTACTCCTTTTCCCAGGAGGTTGAGGGGTATGTTTCTATTATTGGAGCACACCCTTTGGTCACCTTTATTTAAAAATAGGGAATTGTTCCAGTCCAAAAGCATTGCTCTAGATCTCCAAAAAAGTTAACCACACATCCCCAAGCTTGACCAGTGCCTCTCTGGCCAAATCACATCCACCCTTGCAGCCTTGCCACAGAGATGGATGCCAAAGCACTAGAGATTTCTGGCACTGCCTCCAGAATAGAGGGCATTTCTACTGGACTAAGCAGGTCCTCAAAATGAACTTGCTCAGCAGAGCTCGATGAGTTGAACATGGTCTATAAGCCCATTTTGGAAGTGGGGAGTTAAATAAACTTTCCAAAGCTTTGTTTAGAAGCTCCAAAACCACCAGGAAGCTCTGTTGGTTTACTCAGGCTAAACCTGACCAGAGCTGTTGTGAGATTAATTTACATTTTACAACTTGGCCTTGGCCCTTTCCTAACCTGAGATTCATATAATCTTTAAATGTCACAAAAGATATTCTAGTTCAAAACACATTCATGAATATTCTCATGCTTCAGCAAAATGTTTGTTATTGATGATTACATGCAGAGATGTATAACAACATTTCAGTTTCACTGTTTAGAGCTGGAAGCCCAATTCTCCCAGTCACACCCCTCCCAGTAACGCCATCAGAAGCAGTCTAAAGGAAGCAGCCACTCAAACACCTGCAACACCTTCTCGAGAAGACTGAATAACCTGAACTGCTTTTTGCTGAATGTGTGCAAACAAATAACAGAGTTTTTTTAGAGGGCATTTCCCTTACTTTCAATTGTGGGAAGTGTGAAAAAAGAGAGCGACCATCCTCAAGCAAAACCTTTGGTATCAGTGTCTGGATGTGTGGATCGAGTCCATACCATTTCATCACACTCATTAAGTTACTGCAGTTTTTTTCCTGTCAATGAAATGATATCCCACACTTCCCTTCATGGGTTGTCCATCTAAAGCTGTAGTGTACATATTGATTATATATAATAATACATTCTCTAAGGTACACTGTTGTTCATTTTTCTGCTGACTTTATATCTCACTTGCTTGTGTCTGAGCAGGTCCCTGGCAGTCCCTGTGATGGGTTTAACTGGAAAAGTGACTCTATTAAAAACCTTGTAAATTAAGACCTAGTACTAAACTAGAGTTAATTTAGTCTTTTTATAATGATATGTGAACACACACACACACACACCCACACACACACACAATCACACACACACAAGCTCCACTTACACAAAAGACTTGTGAATGTTTTGGGAAAATGGTGGTGACGACCATAAATACTGCTCAAATGAATGTATTACTAAAGCTATTAAACCCAAATTGAAAACTTTTAAAATACCTGGTAACTTTATTATACATATTCACATTTCTATACATATAGATATATAAATCTTCACTTAAAGCTTCTGTGGTTTCAGCATCAATGAACAAAGTGTGCACTGTACATAAGAATACCAAAAAACTGTAGGAAATTCCCTTTAATAAATCAAGAGTAATTCAGTGAAACATCTGTGGCTTTAGAGACCACATTCAACTCCACCCAGGAATACAATTATCATATCATCTTTCTCTGCAGGCTTTGTGTGAGTGGTATGTGCAGTATGTGCAGTAGGTGTGGCCTGGTCACTCAGATACAGATAAACATACATCTGCAATTATATACAGCTCGTAACTGAAGACTATAAACGTCCTACCCTCAGTATAGATGCATATATACATATGTGGCATGAATTACCCACAGCAGTTTTATATAATTACAGTTCCTGCTTTGTGAGGGGTTTAGTCATTACTGAGCAGTTCCAGATCAACTCTAACTTTAGTAAGAGATAATCTGTGCATCTAGATTGTTTAGATTTTTCTGATGCTGTACTATGTATGATTTATCGTATCATTCATCTGTGCACATCCAACTAGCAATCATTGTATTGTGAAATATATATATATATATATATATAACATTAGATATTTGAACCACTCACACTTTGATTAGAAGTGTAAAATATTAGTCTTGAAATGGCATTCCTTCATATTCAGTATAAATAGGCAGAGACAGAATTTGACACACAGACCATACAGAACACATGGAATGTTATACACAGTGTAAAGAAGAAAGATGTCAATAGGGTTAAGGAAACTAGGCTTTTTATCTTAAGACAAAGTTATGCACACTGTGCTCCAGTGAAGTCCACTTTATATATAATAATTACTGGGAGAATCGTTGATAGCACAAGGATTCTTCAGGATCTGTGAGATATCTTTCTGCTTTCATCTTAATACCATTGTCTTTCTATGGTGATCCTGTATAAATAGGATGCATTCATAAACATACATATAATTAAACACTTCTCTCCTAAGTATTTAAATGGCAAGGCCAATTCTTTTGTTTTGGCAGTGAAGACATTTGGGTTTGAGATCAAAAGATGAATATGAGATGATTGATTCCCTGATTAAATCACTTAAAGAACATGGCAAATTTGAGCTGGTCAAAACTACTAGAGCATGTGACTGACAGGTGTTTCTTATTGCCCTGATCTTCACAACAATGAATTTCTCTCAAGATCTACTAATGGTTTGAGCTCTGGGCTTCATACATGAAGACAGCATTTGTTGAGAAAATGGATAAAACACCATGAAGACCAAAGACATTTTACATTTACATTTACATTTAAGGTCATTTGGCAGACGTACAAAAGTGCTTTTAAATCCGTCTTTGAATAGATTAGCTCAGGTTCAGTATGTTGCAAGACTAAAGATACTAACAGCCTAAAACATTTTTTTTTTATTTTTTACTCCAAAATATGGGACACAAATACAGGGAAGAAAGTGCTAGGACAAGTGTTTTGTGAAGAGGTGGGTCTTCAATAGTCTTTTGAAGACAGCCAGTGACTCAGCTGTTTGGACCTCTAGAGGAAGTTCGTTCCACCACCTGAGTGCTAGGACAGAGAAGAGCCTTGTTGTATGCCTACCTCTTCCCCTGGGAGATGGTGGGACCAGTTGAGCAGCGCTGGTAGATCTGAGGGTGTGAGGTGCCGCGTGAGGCGTGATAAGAGCTTTGAGGTAAGAGGGAGCTGGTCCATTGATGGCTTTGTAGGCAAGCATCAGTGTTTTGAGCCAGTGGAGGGAAGGCAGCAGTTGGGGTGGTATGTGAAAACTTAGGCAAGTTGCAAACAAGTCGTGCAGCTGCATTTTGGATCATTTGCAGAGGACGAATTGCATTCATAGGTAGACCTGCTAACAGTGCGTTACAGTAGTCCAGTCTGGAAATAACAAGAGACTGAGCAAGAATCCTTCTGATGTTGAAGAGAAGAAACCGACAAGACCGTGTCACATTAGCAACATGTGAGGAAAAGAACAGTTGATTGTCCATGGTTACCCCAAGGTTGTGAGCTGTGTCTGAAGGGGAGATCAGGTCATTGTGTAGGGATATTGAAAGATCCTGACCTGGGTGTGTCTCACCTGGAATGATCAGCAGTTCAGTTTTACTCAGATTGAGCTTCAACTGATGAGCTGACATCCACGACGAGATGTCTGCAAGACATGCTGAAATTCGAGCAGAAGCTGTAGTATCTGAGGGTTGGAAGAAGAAGATAAGTTGAGTATCATCAGCATAGCAGTGATACAAGAACCCATGAGAGGAAATAACTTCGCCAAGAGAGCGAGTATACAGAGAGTATATCTGATCTGCCAATTCCAAGACTCTTGAGGGTGGACAAGAGAGTCTTGTGGTTGACCGTATCAAATGCTGCCGAGAGGTCGAGGAGGATGAGGACAGAAGTCAACTTGGCTGATCTTGCAGCATGTAGTTTCTCAGAGACATCCAAAAGGGCAGTCTCTCTCAAGTGTGCTGCTTTGAAGCCAGACTGGTTGGGATCTTGCAGGTTGTTCTGAAAGAGATAGGCAGACAGTTGGTTATACACAATGCGTTCAAGAATTTTTGAAAGAAAAGAGAGGAGTGATGCCGGTCTATAATTACTGGTGTCAGTTGGATCAAGAGAAGGTTTCTTTAGGATGGGAATAACCTTAGCTCTCTTGAAG
>JAOTRN010000003.1:20259612-20269901 GCA_028566695.1 Bagroides melapterus | reverse complement strand
AGAAGGAGTCAGGATCAGGAAGAGATGAAAGAGTGCTAGAAACTACAGCAGAAGGGGAGACAGAGTGGAGGTTTTGATGGACAACGGAATGATGCTGTGGGTTGGATTTAGGTAGGATAGGAAGAGTAGTAGTGAAAGATACCAGGTGATGGTCAGAGATGTGAAGTGGCATAGCAGTCATATCTGTAGCTGGTCAAGGACGGGTGAAGACCAGGTCCAGGTTATTTCCTCCCTTGTATGTGGGGAGGCTGCTGTTGAAAGTCAGAGAGAAGAAGTCAAGAATGGTGAGTGGGAGAAAGCATGGGCTGAGGACAGAGCAGCTGGTGTAGCTGTGTTCTGTGGGAAGATTCAGGTCTTGGTTAGTGCTAAAAAATCAAAAGAGTAGTATGAAGATAAAGCAGAGATAAAATCAGCTTTCTTTACAACAGACTGACAATTCCAGACTCCACCTACTACCACTGTTTGAGATTCAGATAACAGTGGAGGGTAGATGAGATTACTGGAAATGTGACCTCTGCTCTGTGGACGAGCATGTCTACGTCTGTAAGAAGTGACTACAGAGATGGGTTTGAGGCACATGTTTGTGGTTAATAAAGTGTTTTTGGGGGCAGTAGGGTAAAATAGATTAAGAAAGTGCTATAAACAAATGTGTTAAAGGTTAAGCAGGAACCTTCAATTTAAATGAGTAAGCCCTGCCCACAATTCACACCTAAGGAAGACTGAAACTACTCCTGATTACCGTACCATGAAGCCGTGACCGTACCATGAATCTTAAAAGAGAGAAAAGAGGGAGGCCATTGCAAAACAATTGGGCATAGCCCAATAAAACTGTGGAATGTCCTGAAAAAGATAGAATCCACTGGTGTACTATCTATCAGACACTGACCAGGTTGAAGAAGGAATACAGCAGGAGTTGATGACAGTGAAGGAAGACCCCAAAACAACAGTCACTATCTTAAGTTAATCTGTTCCTGTTCTTTTGGTAGATGGTCTGTCACCAAAGATACCAAGTTATTAAAAACATCTAGATATAAATATTAGCTTACATTCTGATCTATCATCATAAATTAATCCTTTAATCTCAGACCCACATATCTTGAATTTGCTTTCCATTACCCTGGTAGGGGACTGTATGTTAAATCAGGTGTAAAGAGAATATGCTAAAAACACAGTATTGTATAGCACACCATAAAAAACACACCATACATCAAACAATGTACATTTTTTTTTACAGACAAGTTCTGCATTCTGCTTGATCATCTTTACTCTACGATGATACCCAATTTCAGGATTGGCATGACCGTACCATGATAATGTCGCCACCCATAGGATGGGCTCATGATGTCTTAGGATTCAAACTCAGATCTCAACCTAGATGAACACAATGAGAAATTTTGGACTGATATTTAAAAAATCATGTAAAATCTTTATAACGAATGGGGGTGACAAATAAGTCTCTAACATACAACACACACTTAAACATGGTGCTGCATGTCACATAAACATAACTGGCAGGTTCCTAAGACATACATCAGTGATACGGCTCACACACCGAATACTCTAGTCTGATATAACTCAGATAAGCATCAACTTACAGCTTACTGCTAGCAATAAACACACACAAATGAACTAAAGGCATGAACAGGATGAAGAGGAAGTCATACATGCACACCACTTCACATGGTCTGAAAAATTACATATACCCTAAGAATTATATCTGGGATCTGCAGGTCTCAGTTACAATGATGTTTAAGACACTCTCAGAAAAACACTCACCTTTTATGGAAGGAGAAAACTTCACACACGTTACATCTTAAGAAACCTCAGCATTTCTGGGACAATTTTCTCAGCACAGTGGAGGTGCACAATACACCTTGCTATGGACAATTCACTGCCATGCCACCAGAAGGCAGCCTTCTCTAAATTTTTGAGTTCTTCCTATTTGGTTTTGTCCATTTTCTGTTTTGAATATCTAAAAGCACATGGGAGACACACATAACCACATAGCCTTATCATTTGTTAGCTCAGCTAAGTTCTCTTCTGTTTATTTTGTGTTTGAATTCACTTTGCCTGTGACCTTTGCCTGTCACTATCGACTATGTTTGGGTCTGTTTTTTTGTATTGTGTTTATTGTGTGTCTCACATCCTCAAACTTCCTTCCAGTCCTCTTTATTTTACAGCAGACTTCATCTTTCAATGTGGGACAGCAGAGTTTTGTGTTCTTCACTTTCAATTTTCATCCCAAAGTCAGCAGAGCTCTCTTCTGGTCAACCAGTACTTTCACAATCACACAACACTGACTCAAATAAACTGGGGTGATCAGACATACTCAGGGTTTAAGGCCTTAAACACTCCAATTATACACATTTTTTTTACAATCCTTATATGTCAACACTGAAGACCATCATTTGCAGTACCAAGCCCTCAAGAACACGCCTAAAATCAAGCTAGCATACCATGATGAGTAGTTCACTCTCAGCCAGCCACCCATTTGCACTAATAATTCTGTCTGAGCACAAAGAACTCACCTAAATCAGCTTTACGTCCAAAAATAAAACAAACAGAAGGAAGTCATTCCAGTTATTCATCCTGACAAAGGAAGAGTATACTTGACACTTACAGCATTTGGCAGATGTCCTTATCTAGACCCAAGGACATCCAATTTTAGACCTAATAATCAATCAAGAAACCAGGTGAGCATAACTAGTACCCTTTTGATTGAGACCAAAGGAGTAACACTGCCTGTAAAATTGGTCTGGTGTACAAGTGTGAACTAGTTTCAGCTGCTCATTAACAGCTTTGGTTACGGTCACTATGTACTTCTAGTACATTCTAAATAGCCTAGTTAATGCTGTTTTATACACCTATAAGAAACATTGAACTGCTGTGTTCCACATCAACATTCTAAATTTCTTCAGAGAAGAAACATGAGTAATGCTTAAAAAGCTCTAAGAGAACAATCAGTTCATGAAACTGGAAGAATATGAACTTCACCAAATTTTAATAAAGTTGGATCTGTGATGAAAGCCAAGGCCAACACAGCACCTTCCAGGCCACAAAACTCAACAATCAAAGAATGAAAAAAGACGTTTCCTAGGGTCTGCAATATGAAGAACCTAAGAGAACATTTTATTAAATATCCCATGCTGACTGTTATTGTTAATTGATGGTGTCTCTGCCAAATCTCATAAGTGCCATTTAAACCTCTGAAATCAGATTTAAGATAATATGGGCTCTCTGAGATCATTATGGTCAGGGGTTAAGTTCACCCTGGCATGTATTCTGTTCATGTTTCAATATTAAAGTCATTTTTTTCAGAGCCACTCCTCTGGGTTCTCTTTGTTATGCACAGATGACATTTCACCACAAACATCTCATGCCTAAAATCCAACATAGCCATAGAGGATGAAGATTGGGCATGTCTAACAGCAACAGCTGTAAGACAGCTTAAGGTCATTGGGTTGACATGAACTATTTGTTAAACCAAAGAATTATAGAAGCAAATGTGAGGCCATCTGTCTAGCAGATAAAGCTTGACCATAACTGGGTCAGGCAACAGGACAGTAATCCTAAAAAGCAATATACCAGTTCTATAATACTAAATACCAATACCAGCAAACGCACAACTCAATCAATGCCTTGGACAAGTCAAAGTCCAAATGTAAAATCTACTGAACATGTTGTAGTGATATCTACACCCATTTGTCATGGTTTAAAATCTTTTCTTTTACTAAATAAATAAACAAAATATGATGAGTTGTTACTTTTCCAATGAACTGTTTTTACTTCTTGCCTTGATGGAACAATTTTTTTTTTATTGTAAAAGTATTGGTATGTGATATCCCAAATACATGTCTTATGCTGCGTCAGAAGAGCCAAGGCAGCGTGTATGCTCAACTATCAAGTGTTTTTACTTTTCTACAAAAACACTGATTTTAAAATGTCTGGCCCTCAGAACAAGAGAGGCTGGTCATCATCACTGGCTAGATTCCTGGTTTTCTATTTTATGGTATGACCCAGAGGTATTGCTTGGGTTGGAAGGGATAAGGGTCTTAGCCCCCCTGAGGCTATGACTCATGTAAAAATGACAACAATACTCTAAATAACAAAAGTGTATTAATATATTTAGGATGTAAACCTACATTTTATTGATTAAAGTTATTTAATTTCATCAGAACTACAAATCTACAAACTGACATTCAATCTATTGAATTTAGCAAAAGAGTTGTTTTATTATTACCTCAACAACTCATCCAGTTAATGAATGAACTAATGACGACTGTCCAATGACTGTATACTAACAACAGTGCCACCTACTGATCGGAATAGGTTCTGTTCTGTTTAACACCTCGACATGTAAGTTTTAATATTACGTATAGTGTAATGAACATGTAAAATTAGCTCTAACAGACAGACGGGTTTCTTGTAACGGTGAGTCTTATCATTTATTTGTGGTGTAAAATGTTTTCAGTCTTCAAAAGTCCAGGGGCTTTTGACAGTACATGAGGGGATTAATCTCCTGAAGCCCCACCCTCACAATGCCACTGGAATGACCTCGGTATTTCTTTTGAGCTCTTTTTCAGGACATTTCTAATAGACCATTTCAAAAACATGCACAATGGTGCTGATTGACTTTTCCTTTTAACAGCTTTAAAATAAATAGGTTTTCACCTAAAGCCAGCTCTCTGGTCTTCCTGTAGGTTTATCTTTTTAAACCCAAAATGCAGTCTTCACAGGTGAAACCCAAGTTACAAACCATTGTGATCACTTGAATAAAGGTTGTTCAAACAACAAGCACCATGTTCTTCGTATGAAAGTATCAATTTTGATCCATCATCTCATGTTCATCTATTGATCTCAAACCCAAATGATTTCAGTGTATAGGAAAAACAAAAAATTGGCCTTGTGCTGCAATATGTTGTAGTAAATTGTATATCTGGGGATTATCAGTAGCATTATATTCACAGCTGATATATCTCATATATCAGTATTATTTATATCCTACAGTTTGAAGTGATTCGGCTTGCTTTTGCTTTGCACATTTGATTTTTAAAAGCTAAACACTATCACACTTAATAAAAGCCTGGTTATTCTCAGATATTTCTTTTTACAATATAGGCTAAACAGACTAAACTCCACAGTACATGGCCGATACTCCCTTGTCCTTTCACACAGACAGTGTGTGTGAGTCCATGAGAGAAAGTCTTCATATGACTCCTGAGATGCCCCAGTCATAGTATTATCATGCAAAAAGTGTTTTTTTCCTCCCAAACACAAAGAGGCTACATATCTAACACAAAACATGTCTTCAACTTGGACAGAACCCACACAGTGCAGGCTCAGACTTCATGCCTCTATACAGTCATGTGTTGTCTGTCCTGGTTCTCACAGATGCATTTCTCTTTTTTCTTTCTCTTTTTCTCTCTCACTCCCTCCGTCTCTTTTCACTTCCCTTTTTCATAACCATTCACACATCTCTAATGCATGGCCTACTCAAAAACTTGACCTAAAGCCTGTGGTCACAGTTTTATTCTGTTTGTATTTATAGCATTTCTTTATTATTACTTTGATTTTTTTATAGGGTTTATACTTTTATTACAGATCCTGTCACTACAACTAATATCTAAGCAGCAGTTTCCACACAGGTGCAGTTTTTTAAAATCTTTAAAGATTATAATAGTCTTTAAAATATCACACGTTTCATGTGGAAATCAGACCAGTCTCCTGTGGCCCCAAATTGGTGTTTCAGCATGGCATTGTAATTTGTCAAAATTAAATAAATAAAGAAAGAAATCTGAAGAACGATTATGCTTATACTAAAGCACCATTCTTGTGTACAATGTCTTTCTGATTCAGCTGAAGTGAATGGTACATGGTACTCGTCGAATTCACGTTTGTGTGTATGGTGAATAGATGTGCCTGGCAGGACGACTGTCCTAAATAAGTGTGAAGATCTGATCACACACACCCCTCATTATGTGTGCGATCATCCAGTGCAACGACAACTGCTGCCTCCGCTCACTAAAACACCAATCAGGTTCCACCTAGATAAAATATAATTCCCCATGTAGGCGCCATTTATGAGGCTTTATGGGAGCACTTTTAAATCTCATTAGATGCTACAGCTGCACTTCGGTACTGCATGCTGATTTTAGTGTTTTATTAATTCTGTTTTAACACAGATCTTCTCACTGAAAGGAGACAAACATCAATTTGGTGCTTTTAATGGAACTAATTCTAAACTGAGCCAAAAGCACAGATTGAGATTGTATAATACAGTCGATAAAGAAAAAAAGACTAACACAGCTACACAACACCGTTTTGTAAGATACTGTAAAATAAATAAGCATCATGTTTTTGTTTGTTTTAGTTTGTTTTCAGTCAGAGCTCAATATAACTGTTATAATTGTACTGAAGTAATTTCATAATTCGGTTTCAGGAAGTGATGAGCATTAAATAAAAAGTTAAATATATGTCCATTGTGTATATACTGTAGGAAACTGCTGCTGATTTTACCTCATTACCTTGTGTTAAAACATCTTTGGCCTTGTATACACTGTATTAAATATTATGCTGTGTAAATAACACAGAAGTATGGCACAAGTACTTCCATACAAGGAAGTAATTAAAGCTAGTAAAAATAACTTGTTAATACTCTACACATCCTTATAATCTATTTGGTTATTACTTACTATAAACTGTATATTAATATAAGTGATTACTGAGAGATGACAAGACTCCAGTTACAAACCCTTGCTAAGTATAAAACATAAATCTGACATTTATACATACAAAATACAATCGGGTATTATTAACTAAACACACACACACACACACACACACACATTTTTAAATCCTGAAGGATTGGGTAAAAATAATGATTTTTTTATGATATCTTTCAATCTATTGTTTGTTGATGCAGCCTCGATACTGATTGCGGGTATTGTATTGGTGCCGTCTCTAGTTAATACTGTAATTGTTAATTTAAACCTTAGTGCATCATAAAAAAGAAGTATAAACATTAACAGCCTCCACTGTCACACACAGTATAAACATTCAGGGTAATAATGAAGAATTAACATATTGCTGTTTTATTCTGTTATTTTAATATTATGACTAAAAGACTGTAATAAGGTTACTTACATTATGAAAACTCACAAAAAATGATAACTCTAGTTATACGCAATAGTATACAAGTCTGTGATAATCAACAGTTCCACAATTCTAAACTAAACACAGGATATACAGTATCTAAATAAAAAAAAAACATAATTATAGATTAAATGTCCTTTAAAATGATGTTTATATCTGCATTAAGTCTTAACAGTGAAGTCTGTGTTTGAATGGATCTCATTAGATACCACATTCGAAATCGTACCAATTTTTTTTTTGGATCTTAATCTCAGAGCAGCTTGTTAGAATTGTTGGTGCTACAAATTGTCCCATTTTACTTAAATAGCATCAGGAATTAAAAAAAAAAGACAATGTGCATTTCACAAGTCAGTAAATGAACAGAATGAGCTAATGATGATAAAATTTTATTATTAGCATGATTAATGATTATTCCTATATATCTACCGAGCTGGCTGTTATTCAATACATATCTGCTTCATTGTTTCCTAATCAAGAGGCCATGCATTATTGTAGGAGCAGCTTTTAGATACGTAGAGGTCATAGAGCTGAAAGAGGAAAGAGAGTCTTACATCTTCATTCTGTGATGTAAAAACAATAAATTAATAAAATCTTTTTTATATATATATATATATAAATTCACAACAAAACAAAATAAATAATAATAATAATAATAATGATAATAAAAATAATAATAAAATATAATAATGCCATGCAGTTTAGGACTTCTGTAGTTTCAAGATGCACTAAGGATTATTATTATTTAAATATTGCTTCATGTTATAACACGTTATAGTGTGGAATTATAATAAACTCACCTGACTTGACTTGACCTCGACATACTGTTGGGTTCTTTTTACACACACACTGTATCTCCAATCCTCAGTGCATCACGCCTGCAAATTTACCTAGCGCAATTAATGCTAATGTGTCAGGAAAAAAAAACACCACTGGCACACCACAGAGGGACACAGGGGGTGAGCACAGAGGGACACTTTGTTCACACCTTATATTTTTGGAATACAGCATGTGACGGAAAAAGGAGGAGAGAAAAAATGTCAGTGTTTATGTGGAAAACTAGTTGTGGAAATTCTCCTGGTGTCTGAAACCACTGCAAATGAAGAACGTGGCAGTGGATATTTTTAAACCCCAGAAAACCTCAAGGCCTGTACTTAGAGGGGGTCATACAAGGCAAAATGGAGATCCACCATCTGAAAATCTCCATGTACCTTCTGCAGTTCCTCTGCTCTCTCTACAGAGAAGACATCCTGAACCTACTGCACCTGAGGAGCTGCCTTCCAGCCTTCCAGTCCTTTCATTCTCATCCTTCACTATTTCTTCTTTTATATTTGATGATATTATTTAAATCCTTTACACATGGTGCTTGATTTGTATAAAAGAGTAACCTAATTTTATTCTCTCTATTCTATGTAGATATTCTATATGCCTGTCTGTGTAAAACATGTAATTGTTCCAGTGCTGTTCAACAGTTGAAGTGTTGTGACTCATTTTATGTTGTTGTAAGCTGATATAGCTCATGTAATATTATGTCAGACTGTTTAACATGCCATGAATTTTTCACACCATTTCATGTCTAGTGACAACACTTTTGCTGAAGACATGCCATGCTGGTTGGCATTTTAATGAGTTTGGATGCTAATGTCTGCAATAACAACGAGTATCTGAGTGACGAGAAATCAGTTTAGACTGAAATAGAAACTCATGCCCACTTGTTCACAGTCATAAAGACATATAATGAAGACATATAATTGGTAGAGAGACAGAGAGAGAGAGAGAGAGAGAGAGAGTGTAACTCCACCCCCTTAATTCTTTGCCTTATTCTACTGCTCCAAAATTGCCAGAATTGATTTTCTGAAATAAGGAACACCCTTTGTAGGGCAATGCTTTATATTGAGGATCAACAGAAACAAGATGCAAAATAAAGTATTAAGATTTGCATACAAATAAAAGCTGCATCATACAGTAAATCTGTGTAAATACTGGTCTGGACCAGTAAACCTGGTCATAAATTCCTGGTGAATACTCTCATGGAAAAATAACAGTCTACACATCCATGTTAAAATATCAGGGTTTTTTTTAAGAAAATATGTTCAAGATCTATTAATTTGTGAGGAGATCTCACTTCTGACTTCTCTCTTCTAGTCATTCCACAGGTTTTCGATAGGATTTTGATCTTGGCTCTAACTGGGCCATTGATCATTTATTCTTTTGAAGCCATTCCTTTGTTGACTTGGATTTGCACTTTCAGTTGTAATCATTTCTTCAGCTGTCTAACAAAGGTCCAAGTGTCTTTGTGCTAAAACAAATTGGTATACAGGGATATCTGGGATTCTCTCTATCTTGACTAGCCCCAGTTCCAACTAAAGTGAAGCAGCATAGCAGGGATAACAGGATGCTACCACCACCTTGCTTCATCTTCGATGATCTGCTATCATTTTATTTAAAATTCTCTCAGAAAAAGTCTGAACACACCATAATATAACTTGCTCAAAGGTTTTGGAAATTTTTTGGAAAGTTTTTTCATGAGAAAAGGCTTCCATCAAGACTCCCTACTTCAGAGCCCAGACATGATGTGAGAGATCAAAGAAACTGCTGATCATTTTGGCCGATTAATCTGCCAGACTTTACTGATTACAAGTGTATGATAATAACTAATGAAGATGAGTTTGAATGTGATTGTTTAACATTCAGCACAGTCACATACCCCATTATAAAATATACGCTTCAGAATTCAGTGTCTTTTCTTTTCTTTTCTTCTCTTGTCTCTTGTCTTGTCTTGTCTTTTCACCCTGTGTTGGTTGTAAAATTACAGTACATTAAAGTTGAGAAACATTGTGACATGATTTATCATCGTTTCACATTTTCATCACAAAACGCTGCCATTTTATCATGGGTGTGTGGACTTTTTTATAGCCTGAATTTAGTTTAAAAAAATGCAATGACCACAATCTAGTTCATGTAACAACTATTTAATGTGCAGTGACCTATAAAGACAGCATCTGAACCACAGCATGTCAGATGGCATTCTTTACCATATGTCATTTGGTTTCAGGCATTTTTCATTCTGCCTGAAAAATGAACGTTCACTGAGTTCAAATTGCCTTACATGCTTCACATTCATTGTCTGTCCAATGACT
>JAOTRN010000003.1:20225222-20236779 GCA_028566695.1 Bagroides melapterus | reverse complement strand
CTGTATATACACACATACATACACACGCATACACACATACACACATACAAACACATACATACACATACACACATACAGTACATACAATGACAAGGTAAAGAGAGGTAACGCAAATCATGTTTAAACGGAAATATCTTCAGTTTGCATATGAGTGTGAGATATCGTTTGCTTTTATCACAATCTAGGGTATTGTCTGTCACCATGTCATGTTTCCATGGAAATCTCCAAATGAATCTAAAACACTGTCACCTCCCTCCCCCCGTATGTGGATCAAATCACATCCTACCATTAATTACAGTGCTGAAATAAACTGATTTACATTTAAAGGCATCTACTAAATGCATGTGCTCAGGACATATTCTGCTATTTATGGAAGTAGGGGATTAAAACAAGCACATATTCATTCGTCCTTCAACCACAAACCAGCCATCATCAATATTCATTCATGTGCACTCATAATTTATGCAAACATGGAAGTCTTCCATCAGCTAGATTTTCTTTTGTCTGTACAGACAATTACAATTCAAGAAGCATTTTCTCAGTGTTACTTTTTTTTTTATCTTGCATCACTACTTGTTTTTTGGAAATGAGTAATTTCATGTTTTACAGATTCAGAATTTATGAAAACTCTTGCAGAATGTAACATAAATAACAATGCCACAGAGATGAGATTTTGTTCTTTTGTATTGATAAACACTTGTGTTTTTTTTAATTATGTACACCCTCTAACCTCCTGATATGCCTACAGGTTATAATTAGATTGCAAAAATAAATTAACTAATTATGTGCAAGAAGAAAAAAATATTTTTTTTAGAATTATTTAGAATTTTGAATAGATTTAAAAAATATAATATGCACATAAAAATATATTATATATTATAATCTCCAAATCTGCTCTGTCCAATACCCATCCCAAGTTTTTATTTAACTGCTGGTGACTATTTGGCTTCACCAGCTGGCTTTTAGCATAAAGAATCGATATGTCTGTGTCTGACTGATGCAGTGTGAGAAAGGAAATGCATAAGTGGCTTCTGCTAAATGCATGTATAGCAGGAGTGTTTTCACACCACATGGTAAAGAGTGAGACTGTAGCTGAGCAACCAAAATGCGAACCACGTAATTCTGAGACTGAAAATACTTACTACAGATAAAACAAAAAAACAGCCTGCTGGAAACAGTGGCAGCTGCATTCACAGGGCTGTCAAACAGGATAATCAGCTGGTAGTTACAGTAGATATTTACTGAAAAAGAAGTTTCTGTCATAAGCCTGGACATCTGATTCTTCTCATCTTGCAGCATAAACAAGGAAGATTGGTGATCGCTTATATATCAGGCATGCAAGAAAGTTAAATAGGGCACAGAAGAGAAAGAGAAGTGTGTGTGTGTGTGTGTGTGTGAGAGAGAGAGAGAGAGAGAGAGAGAGAGAGATTGTCACAAAAATGAGAAAACACAGGCCACAAGGTTCATCATGGCAGCAGTAAAGTGAATAACACAACAAGAGAACTCTTTGTAGAATATTGATTTAATGCTGCATTCAAGGAGTGGATGATGTGTGTCTTATATTACACACGCTCTATTTGTCACATGCTCCTGGCCTTTGCTCCTTTTTTTTCAAGAAAGGACAAAAGAATATGCTTTAAGCAATAGCATCTAACACTCGATTCCTCTGCTCCTCAGATCACAGTTCAAAACAAATTCACTCTTTACCTCATCTTGCATCATCTCATTGTCATATAATCGAGTAGACTAGTGCAACGAAAAAAGTAGAAAGTGCAGTGGTGTCTTCTATAATCTCTGCTTATCACTCTCTGCTTACAATCTCTAACTTATCAGATAGTGCTTATTTTTCTTCACGTCATATTGATAAATGTGAAACCTGTCAGGAGAGATGCTTGGAAAGTCATGTATATAGTTTTTCATCATTTATTTTGCTTGTAATACACAATGAATATAATAAAAATAATTCTTGTATGCACACGGGTGTGGATGAAGATTTATCATGCTCATATTTAGGCCATTATTTGCTGTCATCCTGAGATTTGAGTTCTGCTTCTCTTGCTGCCTTCTTTATTGTCTATGTCTCAGTTTACCAGTAACACCATGGTCTCCATATGGCCAAAAGTATAGCCATCACACCTACATGTGCTTTCTGAACATAGATTTAGTTTCAGTTTTCTGTTATAATAACCTCCACGCTTTTGGGAATGCAGTCAGTGTTCCAGTTCATCCCAAAGTGTTCAGTGGTGTTGAGTCAGAGTCAGGGCTCTGTACAGAACACTTGAGTTCTTCTTACTCCAACATTAACACATCATCTTCTTCATGGAGCTCTGTGCTTTGTGTACAGGGACATTGTCATGATGGAATAGGGTCTATCTATCTATATATTATAAATAATGTAAAAAAAAAATTGACAGATTGTAAAAAAGTTAAGAACTTGAAAAATGCATCCAATATGGATGCTTACTGCGATTCCAAATATTTTTGTATAAAAATATATTTTTTTATACATAATATATATTTTTATATTCTACAAATTTTTGTAACCCCTCCTACAGTCTACATCCGTGAGCCACAGAGTCATCACTACATTTTCCACATTCTTCCTAAAAAATATTCTCGCCAATTCTTGCACATCAGCTCGACTGCAAGTAGGTTTGGCTTTTTCCAGTCTTCTGCTAATCCAATGAATTAAAAGCGAAATACCAATCGTCTTCATACACCCTTCATCAACGCCCTACTCTGAGAAAGA
Source organism: Bagroides melapterus (assembly GCA_028566695.1). Classification (NCBI taxonomy): domain Eukaryota; kingdom Metazoa; phylum Chordata; class Actinopteri; order Siluriformes; family Bagridae; genus Bagroides; species Bagroides melapterus. Next base: position 20,234,030 of record JAOTRN010000003.1, on the reverse strand, counting down.
GATAAAGGCTGTTGTGCCCTATATAGAGGACTATAAGTTACTAATAGAAGCTATTTGGGATTGAGCCAAAGGCGAGTTTTATGGGTGCACCCGCACTCGACCAATGGCACGCCTTGCCGTAGATCACGTGATCATCTGCCTCCGCTCTTCCCACAGCGTTCAATCTGCGAGCGCAGGAAACGCTCAAAGTGTCAGAGGCGTGCCGGTGCGCGAGACAACTTTTTTCCTCCTTTTTCTGTAGCGACACGCCGCCATCATTTTACCGGCTTTATTATGACCAAGCGGTGTCTGGAGACGATCCCGTGGCGTCCACGGCGAGAGGTTAGTATCACTATGAGGGTTTTTTTTTTCTATTTTTAAGTCTTTCGTTTGGAATCTCTAACACGACTGAAGTGTCACTCCGTCAGCGCTGTCAATCAAATTCTCTGGAGGTGTTGAACGCTAGCGCGCAATTTAAAGTTATTTAATACTGACCGACGAGTTTAGCTTCTTGTAATTCTCTAATTATATAATTTCTTTATTTTTCGTTTAACGTAATTACCTTTACCGTGTACTGTTTAACATCTTTAAGATTTTAAATCCTGTGTGCATAATTTTAATGTTATTACAGACAGGGGCGCCGCTAAGTGGGGGAAAGTTAGGACGATTCTAAGGGCCCATACACTTTGGGGGCCCTCAGAAATCTGATTTATTGATGTAGATTGGGTGTGGTAGGGGCCCCAATCTCATGTTCTTTCATAGGGCCCAAAATTGCTAGCGGTGCCCCTGATTACAGACAAACAATCTGACAGAACGTTTTACATTTCAGTTTATTATTGTAGTTTTTATTTTTTAACTGGACAAAAATAGCTCCGTGTTTTTTTCCGCCTAACATGTCAGGGTACACGGGCATTTATTCACTTTTTTATTGTGATGTCTTTTAATGTAAAAAGTCTAAAAACGTTTCATTGGAACTTCAAAAGCCGTTTTAGCTTTTGAAGAAAACCCCCCACAATATATGGTGTACAGAAGTGACTTCATGTAAAAATTGTATAAAGTGTGTGTGTGTGTGTGTGTGTGTGCCTGCCAGTGTACCGCATCGGTCTTTGTCTGCCTCTTTTGCTTCCCACACCTCCCCCTAAAACACACACACACACACATACACACACACCTGAAGGCTAGACATAATGATCAACAGAGTCCCAGTCTGTCTGGATCAGTGCCTGCTCTCTTTTTTCCCTCCTCCATGGCTTTTTCTCCTTCCCTTTTCCCCTCCTTCCTCCGCCTTCGTTTCCTGCATCTCTTCCACTATACAATCAAGGAGTGGCACTCAATGTTTGTTGGGGGCCAAGTTTGACCAGACTGGAGACACACACACACACACACACACACACACACACACGGACAGAGATGGAGAGAGGGGGGAAACCACATGGTCTTCTTGTAAGTGACGGGGAAGGGAGAGATGCACATACACTCATGAAAACATGAAAGCTAACATTGTCTCCATACATGAGAGGCAGAGAAGGAGACTAACTTTTTCCTCTGCCATGCCAATTTTAGCATGCACATACAAAATTGCAGAGCAGCAGTTTCAGCCTGTCGTGTGTATGAGCCATAGCTTCCATTTGTCCTACAATAAAGATCACAGCTGGCCGTGGGTTTGCCGTCATCAAGAATGTGCATCGAGAACTATGTATTTTTTCCCCAAGATTATGACTATTTATTTACTCATTTATTTATTTATTTATTTGCACCAGTAGTTGGATCCTAACAGTACTGACATGCTTAACTTGAAGAGTTTTGCTTACTGCTTGAATACCTTTATTCCATAATCTTTATCCTGATCTGTGTGCTTTTTGTGTGTGTTTGGGATTAAACAGATTTTTGGTTTTGTAAAGATATCTTCTCATTTCTTTAAAAGGCATCTAGGCTGCTTTTAACATTTAGCACTGATTGTAGTATGCGTGGTGTTATTTTAACAAGCAGTCATTCTGGAGTGTAACAGCACTGGGAAGGCAAAAAAACCTCCCCTCTCTCCTCCTCTACCATAATCCTTTGAAGGAACGTCATAAAAGGTTCAATAGAAGCAACCAGCTGTTTTTTTTTTCTTCGCATCTTCTTTGAGGCGTTCTACCTGCCAGCGAATAGGAGGCCCAGTCACACCCTCGCACGAGGAGGGTGTATTCAAGGCTCAAGGGCCGACGAGGTCTACAGAGTCAAGTGCCTACAGTCTGACGTGGATTATTACTTGTCTGTCATTTTTGATGTCCAGAATTGCTGACTTTACAAAAAGTCTTTAAATTCTTACTGAAGTAAACACAGTCTGTTATTGTAAATAATACTATGTGAGGTGGTACTGAGACATAATTCTAATTAGATTTGTGAGTTTACCTGCACCTGCAGTATACTGCTTCAGGATCAAAAAACACCACTCTTCCTCTCTGATATGTTTTTCTTCATGTATTGAAATATTAGTTACAGATTTTCTACAAAATATACAGGTTTTATTGTTTATTTACAGGTTGTTGTATTTGATTTCTGTTCCCCTAGGGAAACGGTCTGGAATAGAAGAGGTTAATTGTTTTTGAATCTTTATCCATCTAGAGATGATGTTGGAACGGGGAACATAATTGAGCCGCTGGCCGTTTGAGTGGTTATGGATTAGAGAGGAAAAAGGCAGCATGAGAGACTGAGGAGGCGAGGGAGAAAGAAGGGGGAGGAAGAGAAAAGGGCCCGTGTTCTGTATACTCGCCGCAGGGGTTGTCTGGGAGCGCCGGCCTGTTTAGTCAGAGCCCCATGTGAGCTATGAACCTTGACCTCTGAAATGCCCATCCCTACTCCAGGTGCATGGCTCTTCTTTAGGAAGCTTAACACACACACTCTCACTCACTTAGAGCTTACTTAGTCTAACCCAGCATGACGACATAAACCTTCCCATATTTCAGCTCGGCCTATTGTGATTTTGTCTGGGTGCTGTGGGGGGGGGTGTAGAACTGAACAAGGAAGGGTTAAAGCCATCGTCCTGTTCATCAACGCTCACTTACGTCACCCTGAGGTTCTTTATGTAAAAACTTCAAGCTCATCACTTTAAAACACACGCACACACAGAAATAATGTTTTGTAATATTCATGAATGTGTTAATCAGTAGCTTGTAGGGTGTAATTATTGCAGCATTTGATCATGTCGGAGAAACCACCTCAGGCCGTGGTGACAGCCGCTCTGTGCTGTTAATGCAGTTTAATATAAATGTCTGTGTGGACTGAACCATGATGCTGCCTATTAGCCTCGGTGTACGGTTACTGAGGCGATTAATACACTTCCTGCTACCATCTGGATGCAGTGGGTGAAGAGATGAGATGAGGTATAGGTCATTCTGTCTCTCTGGTGGACATGAGGAGTGTTTCAATTTGTTTATTTTGTCATCCTGTGCATTTCCAATTTTCTTTTCTTTGTGGGACAGCCAAAGTTGAAAATATTACAGAATGTTAGGTGTATAGATTGGGATGTTTAGTCATGTTTGTCAGAACAGGAACAGGTCATCTTGTCAGCTTTCAGCTCACCCCACCTGAAAATGTGCCAATATTATTAGTCCTGCACCACTGAACCAACATGGATTAATCTAGACTTTTACTTCGATTTATCTTTATAGTTCATCTGTCAGTTAGTGAACGAGGAAAAATGACCTGGGCCTCGTGTAATCTCTTCACTTCTATTACTGTTAAGACATTTTTTTTTACTTCCGCTAGTCTTTGATCAATAAGTGATGTCTGATCTACAATAAATCATGAAGCTTCCATGAAGGTTCCTTTCTAACAGCTGGAATCAGATCAGTAGTAGTGTTTTGTCATGAAAAAGATTTATCAGGTTACAGCTCTTTGCCTTTTAGGAGTGGTACATGGCCCAACATGAGGATCTCCTTCAGACAGTCCATGGGTTAGGTTATGTTTTTTTCTGTTCCTGGAAACAGGATTCAAATCGTCTCAACCACTTCACTCTGATCATCACTCTGATGATGTCATAAGACTGCTAGTGCTTGTTTCTGTTTAGTGTCTTGGGCTGTGATTAAAAATGATCCAAATGGCCAAGTTTTTACAAATTATCTAGCTCCATGACTCCATCACCGCAGCCTGGATGTGGTGTGGATTTTGTTTCTTTAATGTTGATATTTGTGGGAATCAGTTAATATAGTAATGTGTATGAATGTTGTAGAGACACATTTGTAGCTAATTTGCACAAACTCTGTCATGTTGTAGCGTCCTGTCTTCATTTGATTGTGTTTATTATTGTTAGTAGTAGTAGTGGTAGTAGTTTATTATTGAATTCTAAAAACTCCATTTTGAAGATATATTTTGCATCTGGATGTCTTTCACTTAACATTTGGTTATGTTTTGCTTTCTGTGGAGTCATTTAATCTCTGGCCTGTGGATAAAATTGAGCATTGACTAGAAAAAAGAAAAGAAACACCTTTTTTTTCTTAGAATGTATCCAGAGAAAAATCTCAAGACCTATCTAGCCATGTGCTTATTGCATTCTTGTGGGAGTCAATGTCAAATATATAACTCATTTTGTGTCTGTGTGTGTGTGTGTCAGAGGTTTTTTTTTATTTATTGTCTTCTTAGTTAAGATTTGGACATCAGTTTGTCTTAAGGGTCTGTAGCTTGTTTCACCGGAACAATAAACCCTGAGCTTGTAAGGGTTCCACTTTATTTGTGCAGGAACCCTCCTGAAACTCCAGTGTCATGAATGGAGGTATTAGACTGGTTAAACTCTGGAGATGAGTACATCCTAAACTGCTCTGTTTTTTCCCCCCGATCATCTCCTACTTCATATTAAATAGTCCTTTTCAGAATGTGTGTTTGTGCTGAAATCTGGGACTGAGCACTGTGATGCATCACATCAGGAAGTTAGAGCAGGAGATGTCTCCACTGCTGTGGAGTTAGTTTACTATAATATGTCTTAAGAAGTCATCTACTGTAGATCATGAGCCTGTAATCGTATCTGTACGTGTCTATAGGTGTCTGTTTGTGTCTAGTTGTTTAAAGCTCTACCTCATTTGTGTCTGACGGGAAAAAAATTCAGCCAGACTTGAAATTCTCTTTATTCCACTAATATCCAGCATCCAGTATCTTTATGCCTGATGCTATTCGAGCTGCTAGGCTGTATTTTGAAGTGGATTTCAAGTTTATAGAAGATCTATAACTGTGAAAATGAGGAGGGGAGTCTGACCAAGTAATGACATTTAGGAAAATGTTTTGATGCAGTGAAAAGGAAGTCAGTAGGCAGCGTGTAGGTCATGTGTGCAGCTAAATGTACACCAGTATATTTATTTACCAGTACAACATACCTAGAAAAATATGCAGAACATTATAAAATGGTGGTTCCAGCCATAGCCTCAGCACATATCGGTGTATTATGTGGCCTAGAAAACCCATTTGGAAAACTGCCCTCCGGTCCGTAATGCTCAATTGTGTTTGGATGAGCTTCAGTCATTTTATAAACTCCTCCAAGTCTGAATTCGGCACGAGCACAGATCTGCGCAGCAAGGAACTATGCTGTAAGCAAAAAAAAAAAAACACTCTGTGCTATCTGTACAAGACCCAGAATAAACACTCAGTGTTGATCAGTCTCACCTAATGCACCTTTAAGTACTTATGAATAATGCTGCAACATACAAAAAATAAATTCCATGCTCTGGATAAAGAAAGCGAATGTGTCTTTCGATCTTTTCTCCACAGATGAATGCACGTGTGTGAGCTCGGTGAAGCTTTGTCTGTTTCTGTGTGACAGCTGTGTGTCTTTTCATGATCGCTATTTCATGATGTTTTGTGTGGAAGAAATGGGAGGGAAAAAGTCTTCAAATGTCTAATGCAGGTGTGTAACTTCAGGCTGTTTGTTCCACTGATGCTCATGTTCAACCAAACTGCTGTACATCTGTAGTGTTAGAGAAGAAAGCAGTAAAAATGCAGCTGCTTACATCCGGCTGACGGAAATATTCAGTGTTATTATTATGTGGTTTTCTGTTAGGAGATGGATTATTAATGCATTAATACAGGTAATGGATATCAACACAGGTCAAACATTTCCTCTGATCTATCTGTATCTTTCAGCTCATTGTTAAGGCAGTTAATAGTGTTGTGTATGAATGAATGAATGAATGAACAATTGGTGACAGCAAGGAGATTAAATGTGGGTTAAGATACAACTTCTGTCTAATGCACTGCATTTTCAGATTTTTTATTTATTTTTTTTGAACATCTGTTTTGTTTTAAATTCTCTTCAGGTGTGAAAGCTGAAGCAAACGATTAGCCATATGTGACACTACATCCATGTCCAGAATGGAGAAGCATGTGTATTATCTACCATGCAGACATGGACCTGGTTCATTATAAAATAAATGAGTAAATCAGAGTGTAGGCTGTAAGATGTAAGTAATGTCTTCTACATTATAGACTCATTTGATTAGAGTGTTTACATAAACAAACAAGTGTTTTTTATTCTCAAACCCCAGGGACTTTATCAGTGTCCCTTTTACTGGTAGTATGAAGGTTTCTATTCTTTTCAAAGGAGAGTAGATAAAGAACACTCTAGAAATCGGCAAGTGACATCATAGATTCATTTGCATATTCATTTATTCATCATGATTATTGGCATGTCAAATGACATATTAGGGCACACGACGAAGGAAGATTTTTCCAGAGAATATAATAAAATCAAACAAATTGGTTTTTATCAGAATAGAAAATAATAAATTGGAATTTCTTAAAAAAATGTATAGTTAAAAAAACGTTGTCTTTGTTCATCACACCACAAACTGAACATATTTACTATTTTTATTAAGATTTTTTTTCAGATATTTTGACTTATTTCCGGATTGAAGCAATAAAAGGTACTTGCTAAATTCTGTAAATGTCTACACATTTGAATTTATAATGTTACACATTTTTATTTCTGTTTAAGAAGGATGAATGTAAAAGCAAGTTGATATGTGTAAGTCCTCATTTCAAATCCTTCATCCATCAACGGATTCTTTTTTAAGTAGAACTGTTTAAAATTCCTTGAAGTCATCGCTAAATGCATTTCTCCACCCAAACAAAGCTTGGCAAGTGCTCATAATTTGGCAGCTGTATATCTCCTGTGGAAGTGCAGGTCTCAGCAACTGATGCTCCCTTTTTGAAGCCCCTTCTGTTAACGCTGAGTCTACAAAAAATGCACAAGAATAGTAAAAAAGCAAAAAAAAAAAAAAAAAAAAAAAAAATCAAGTGCATGCCTTTGTCTCTTCGTCCTGTCTGTCACCGTTTTGGTCCCTCTCTCTCTCTCTCTCTCTCTCTCACTCTCTCTCTTTCTCTCTTGCTCTCTCGTTCTCGTCTTGTCTCTTACCCAAACCTTTCTGTCAAGGCCATCGTCTCAGCCAGTGGGCGGACGATGGATGGTGGTGGGTGGTAGAATGGGGGATTGTGGGTACTGGGAGGCAAGGGATGAACAAAGGAGCACTGTCACTGCTTTTCAGGGTGGCTGAGCTGCTTGGGGTGGGTTCTGTTGGGGGGGTGTGGGATGCCGAAAATGGCAAATTAAATATAGAAAGGGACAGTCAAGAGCAACCGCAATCCACACAAGCAGTGAGTGTTCACACATCCAGGGAGGCTCGCTTGTACAGACCAGTGTTTGCTGTTCATTGTACAGTGTTTGTTTAGTCCTCTTCTTTTATCTGTGCAGCTGTTCCCTAAAAAATATCAGGGAGAGAGCCACAGGGAGATGAATAGAAGCCAGCTGCTAGCAATTTCATGCTAAAGGGTCTGGCTTGAAGTTTACATGTGCTACCGTTAGTTTTCTTTGCTGTGTAATTATACAGGACAGGACATTTAAAGCTCTGACACAGCTCCGTCCTGGACGTCTGAACTGTGCCACCTTTTACAACCTTATATTTAATGATAAAATATATTTTAATAATAAAGTGACTTGTCTCTTTTCTTCTTCATTTCTATATTTCCAAGGTTAGAGAGAGTAAGATGACAGAATCTACTGTTCCTGAGGTTTCTCCTGGCTCCACTTAGACCAGTTAAAGATTCAGTGAAGGTAAGTATATGTTTTCTTTTGGTTTGTAGTGTGTATGCTATAGAGATGATGACCTGTTTGTGTGTGATATATTTTCCTTCATTTATCAGCACTATGATGGACATAATCTAGGTGAAATCTTTCTGTTTAATAAAAGACACAAGGTGCAAAATTCACTATTTTGCATATTTATATAATCCATAATATAATCCATATATTTATATGGTCCATCACAAGCATGTTGCTTGTCTGAGGCAATCTGTAGTGTCTCTTACAGCTTAGACAGTCGCTCTGAGTTTATGGTGTATTAATAGTTGTGTAATATGTGCATCATCGACACGTGAAAAGACTCATGTCATGTAAATGATGTTATTAATTGTGCATGTAAAGCACATGCAAAGGCAACCTGCGCAGTTCGGATTAAAAGTGTTTCATGGAGAGTCTGCAACATGTTCACTGAATCCCAATAAAACCTGATTATTTACAATGACCAACACACATAAGCTGATTACACGACTGCGTTCCAATGAGTAAAAAGAGATCTGTTAGCTTTCTGTGTGCTGTGGAGCTCATCATCTTTCACTCGCTCATTATTCCCAGTTCAGACCACTTCATTCATTCAATCAGATTTTCGGGTGAATTTATTTATTTTTAAGGAAAGATGAACATGTAGTACATCGTGATGACGATGATGACGATGATGATGATGATGATGATGATTATTATTATTATTATTATTATTATTATTATTATTATTATTATTATTATTATTA
>JAOTRN010000003.1:20139239-20156913 GCA_028566695.1 Bagroides melapterus | reverse complement strand
GCTCTCTAAATGAAAATGAGTGTGTGCAAGCGTGTGTGTATGTGTGTATGTGTATATGCATGTTTGTGTGTGCGTGTGTGCCATTTGTCTTTGGTCGAATAGCACATTAACAAATTCACAGGGGTCAGATTTTTGACATCTTCATTCATCCTGCTCGGCAGGGCTTCTTCAAGCGCACCGTGCAGAACAACAAGCGCTACACATGTATTGAGAACCAGAGCTGTCAGATAGACAAGACACAGCGTAAACGCTGCCCTTACTGCCGCTTCCAGAAGTGCCTCAACGTCGGCATGAAGCTGGAAGGTAAGAAAAATTCTCTCCAGTGCTATTATACTTTCCAGCTTAAAAAAATCCAGTTGCATGCCTGAGCCTCAAACTTTCCTCTACATGGCACCAGTTGACTTTAATTGTTTGACTGACTGTGTGTATGTAAATTGTGTAAACATATGTAGCTTCACAACTTTAATGAGAGCTAATAGTTTGGAAACCAAGTGATATTTGATACCATAGTGAGTTTTAGCAACAGTGCTGAGGCTGCACCCTGATATGAGCGAGACACACGAGAGCTGGGACAATTTTACAACCACAACACTTCACTGAAAAACTATTTCTGAAAATGGAATCACTGAACAAAAAGCTCTTGGTTTTATAATATCAACTTTTCTTTAGTAAATCAACAGTTCCTCCAAAATACTGTAAGTACATTTTTGTACCCTAACATACACAGTAAAAAAAAAAAAACAGATGTTGTTGAACATGATCTGTTTGATCATACTGCAAGAATTGATCTTTTGTCTTAATAAAATAATTAGCTGTTGATTTCTTCTACTTTTAAATTAAGATGGTTTTTTTTCCTTGCAGGATCACACCTAACTGATGTGTTCTGCTGTTTGTGTTGCTTAAAATAAATATTCTGTGATTATGTCTGCCGGTATCCGTATGTTTATAACTCTTCAGCCACACAAGGTTTATTTAAAACTGATAACAAATATGTTTTTATTCAGTGAAATTTGCCCATATCTGCAAGTACTGACAAGCGTCTGTTTCTGTCCTTTCTGTCCATTAATGATAAGAAACAGCAGCTTGTACTAGTTTTGTTGAAGTCTTGAAAGATGTCGTACACACAGAGACTCAGTGGCATGCTGTGTCACAGTCTGGTTTATCGTGGCTCGTCCTCTCATCCTTGATTTCGGTCTTATCTAGGATTAAGAGGAGACTTTATTTTCCTCTGCAACGTTGCTGCTGAAAAATTTAAGCCAGTAGAAAAGGCTAAACTAAGTGTTTATTCATTCAGTTTGAAAGCAATGCTGTGCACAATGGAGCATAAAATGATTTCAGTTTCATCAACATCCATTATCCATATTAAGCACCGCCATGAATCAAAGAGCCTCACTACACAGGAGGGTGGATATTCAGAAGGAACCCCCGGAGTGTGTGTGTGTGGGGGGGGGGGGGGGGGTTTTACAGTCCCGTCTCTCAGCTATAGTGCTGATGGCAGCTTGCTGTCCCATTACATATGCATTGGTATCATAGCTATTCATGTATGTGCATGGAGTAGTGCCCTCTGAGTGGACATGACAAACAGTGTGTCAGGATCCAGCTTGGGGAGGCATTTGTATGTCTGTGATAAGCCTCGTCCAAACTACCTTTAATATTCCTGTATATTAAAAAAATATAAATCAGAGAATAAGCAGCTACACTGGCTCACAACAACACTAATCTGCCAGCACACACAAAGGCACACACACACACACACACACACACCCACACACAGGCAAATACACTTAAACAGCAAGCACACACAAGCAACAGACTCCCATTTGCACTCACAGGGGCAAGTTTATGGGGATTTATACATATTACATAGATTAAATGTTAGCTACTGCAGAAATACACAAATGAGGTGACCTTTTCCACCCCCACATCTTTCACAGAGCAAAGAAATATGTACGACACGCATGTAAATAACCTTGTTTAATTAGGTACCCAGGTTTTCAGGGCACAGTAGCTACAATCATGCAGGTTCACGTGTAATTGTGATTTCCCAAAAGAGCCGAGTATTAGTTTCCAGGTCATTAATTTCCCTGTAATTAATACTTCAAGTTGCCTCAATAACATTGGGGTGGTTTCTCTCAATAAAATAAATTTTTAACAGTTACATTAAACCTTAAAATATGTATATTAAAAATAACTCTGGATATAGTTTTAGGGGCATCATAGGGACTGTTACTAGCTCCCTCAGATCACCCACACACACATACACATACATACACACACATACACACACACACAAACACACATTGCTTTGACAGGGCCCATTAAAATCAGCTGGCAGCTGGCTTTTTATTTTAATTATTTTATTAATTTCAGCTTCTCCTGGGTCGTGTGTTCTGCAGTTATTAGAGGGCTGTTTTGACAAGTGAGCGCACACTGGTTAGGTCTTGGGGTGTGGGTGTGTGTGTGTGTGTGTGTGTGTGTGTCTGGTATTAATTTTCCCTATTCATGTGTGTCTGAATGTAAAAGTGTTTGAGGATCCTCCAGCTTTCCACCTGCTGACAGTGAATTTCACTAAAAGAGAAATAATGAAGCATAAATAATTGACGTGTGTTGAACAGACTCGAGTGGAGCGTGCCGTTTCCTCCTAGAGAACTCTATTCTGTAGTATGATCATGTGTTGAATTATGACTCTATGTTCCCGTTGTTATGATTTATTTCTTAGAGAGATTTTACCTGTAAAATGCACTGGAGCACTGTTAGTCTTTAAGATGAAGTGTACAGGATATTGCCATCTTTAAAGTACATTAATAACTCATTTCATTTACATGTAGTACTAATGTAAATATTATCTATATACAATAATTCATGATTATTAGTTACATGAATTAATTATTTGTCTGTTTTCTCTACATGTACAAGCTGTGAGGGCGGACCGCATGCGTGGTGGTCGAAACAAGTTTGGCCCCATGTACAAGCGGGACCGTGCACTAAAGCAGCAGAAGAAAGCACTGATCCGAGCAAGCGGCCTCAAGCTGGAAGCCATGAACCACAACATGCAGACGGCTCCCGCTGACCTCACTATCTCCTCCGCCATCCAGACCATCCACTCGGCTTCCAAGGGGTTGACACTGAGCCACCACCACCACCACCACCATCACCAACACCATCAACATCACCAGCATCATCAGTCCAGCTCTGACTATGACCGCAGCCCCTTTGTCCCGTCTCCCGTCAGCATGGCCATGCCACCGCAGGGCTACCAGGCCTACAGCCACTTCCAGAGCCGAGCCATCAAGTGCGAGTATCCCGAGCCGTACGGCAGTTCGCCTGAATCGTTGATGGGCTATGCGTACGCCGAGGCGCCAGGCTTCCCACGCTTGGTAGCTGAGCTACTCAAGTGTGAGCCTGATGAGCCGCAAGTGCAGGCCAAGATCCTGGCCTACCTGCAACAGGAACAGGCTGGACGCAGCAAGCATGACAAGCTCAACACGTTTGGGCTCATGTGTAAGATGGCTGACCAGACGCTCTTTTCTATCGTCGAATGGGCACGCAGCAGCATCTTCTTCCGTGAGTTGAAGGTAGGCAGAGCTCTGATATTTCTATCCTTTGAATACAGTGGTGTCAGTCCACCTCCTGAAAGCAGCCACAAATACACACCGTATAACTCTGAAGTGTTTTAGAGATTAAATTTATATTACTTCTTAATTATACTGCAACATTTATCTACTGAGCATCCCTACATCACTATAATGAATTTATATACAGAAAATGTCTGTTAGTAGCTTTTTTCCTAAATGTAAAGAATGTCTAAATTAAAATATATATATAGTCAATTACTGAGGCACTCAATGTTAATTTTGTAGGTTTTAATGGTTTCATGGTTTCATTTTGTAACCTATAATTATCATTTAATGTTTAAACTTAAGTTGTAAACACGTAGTCATAATATTTTTACATGAAGTGCTGACTGAGTAGAGTGTAAGGATTTAATTCAAGGTTTAAGTCAGTGTGTTTAGACCTGCTGTGTTTGAACGTGCTGATACTGTTTCTAGACAGATAGTATAACTATGATTAAGAAAAAAAACACAAAGATTTTATTCTGCTCTGGGCTTATATTTATATAAAGAAACACAATGTAAAAGAAACACATTTACATTGATGTACGCTCCTATAAATTTTGAAATGATCGTGTGAATTAGACGATTCCTACTGCACTCATGGGAGGAAAACAATTTTTAGAAAACCTGTTTTACACATTTGAATAATAGTCTTTTCCTTGTAGTCACATTTCCTTTAATATTTGTTAGTATTTTCTATAACACTTTAAAAGAAAATTGTTCCATCATATATCTTTTTTATAAGCACATATGAAGCTTGTCATAAACTGAAGCGATCACACTTACCCCTGCAGTGCAGCACTTTATTTTTGAGGCTGCTGTTCTGTTTCAAGCCTCTTCTTTTTTTTTAAATGATATGTAATGGTCACACTCTTCTCAATGCTATTAGCGCTAGACCTCTTTTCCCGGTCCCTTCTTCATTGGATTAGCATTGTGTTTGGTTCATTGCTATTATATGTTATTATACTGATCATTGAAGTTGAACTTTGCCTTTCGTGGTGCTGGAAAACCCTCGTGTTGTACTGAAAGGCCCACACTCTTACTGTGTATGATTACTTCACACAGCCCTTGTTAAAAGGTCCTCGGGTGTAGGTGTCGGATTTGACATTAGTGAACAGCAGCGTTGGTGTAATTAGCAAAACACTCGTGAGATATCCTCACTATAGCACAAAAAAAAGGCAAAACAAACAAAAAAGCTAGCCTGCTTTTTTCTCAGAGCCTACTCCTCACACTAATTAGTGGATACTTGTACAGTTATTGTTAAGCACAAAGACTGGAGGCTTGTAGATATTAAGGGTTTATAAGAGGATCCTGCCCTGTTTCAACAGGCTTCACATTGGAAAAATAATGTGGCCTCCTGCTAACAGATCAGAGCCAGGTTTCCCGAAAGCGTCACAGAGTTAAGGTCATCTTTACTGGTAGAGAAGGTGTTGATTAGAAGACAAGCTCTACCATTTAACATTTATTTTTACGTGGCAATGCTTAATAAAAATTCATCTCGGTCTGTTCATATTTAACATCCTGGTCCGTCCCATGTAAATGAAGATATAGCACAGATTATAGATTTTGGATTATTACTGATTAGTTCTTCTCTCGCTGGATATTTGATTTTGTCTCATTAAGGACTATCCAGACAAATTAGATGGTATTTTTTACTTTAGGTGGCAAAGTTTACTGTGTGAAATAAAGGTTTACTGTATAAAACACAACACAAGAACAACACGTTTTTGGTGTGTCACAGCATCAACTTTTTCTTTTTACAGAGGACGAGTGACGGTGTAGGAGCTTTTTAATTCTTTACATTATACTTGTGTACAAATATTAATACTGTTTAATATTATTACATCACTTATAATTTCATTTATAATGGGAACTTTTTCAAATGTAAAAGTAAAGTTTAAAAGTATCCTCGTCAAGCCGTTATAAATATATATTATTTATTTCGTATTCGTATCACAGTGTCACACCAATAATTTTATTTTATTTTTTTTTCTTGTTGTCTTTGGATTTGTTTGTGTGTAAGTCTCTTATCATGGTGCTCGAAAACATTTTCTTTAAATGTCAGTGAGGGTGTGTGTGTTGGTGTGTGTGCGTGTTTGTGTGTGTGTGTGCGTTTGTGTGTGTGTCTGTGTGTGTGTGTTGGTGTGTGTGCGTATGTGTGCGTGTTTGTGTGTGTGTGTGTGTGTGTGTGTGTGTGAGTTTGTGTGTGGCCATAATTAATAGCAGAGCTTTATGTGTTTTATCAAATATACTGTATAATAACTTTGTGAAACGCAGGTAGGAAGGCAGTTACACACTTACACTCTGATAAACACTCTGTTAGACACTCTGATATGGAACAGTAGGTGTTTCATCTGAATCATTCCAGGAAAATAATGTCACTGACTTTTGTTTGTACTCAATGCATAACATCCTCTTGAGCATGCTAATGACAAAGCCGCAGGTAGGGTTTAATAAACAGAGGAAATGCAAGTGAATATGAGGCTTGTCAGAGGATCTGGGGAACTGCAAGGCCACTATAAATACACCCTCATCTGCGTCACTATTATTAGCCTCCTAAGAACAAAAGAAATTCCCTGGTAATAGAATCGGCTGTGAAATGTCCTCCAAACGTTTAAAGATTTAGTTTCCATAAGGTGGACTTAGTTACAGCACTCATAAATATTTTGTCGTGAATGACCCTCTAAATTGAGCTCCCTATTGTGTTCAGATGAATAAAAGAGAGAGGTGGAGCACACATATTCCAGCGGTTAGTTCAAACACTATTGGGGAAAAAAGTTCAACTCTGATAATAATACTAATAATGAGTCTACAGATGTGCTCTGAGTTTATGAGCTGAGTTTTAGTTGACATTTTAGTCATTATTTTAGCACCTTAAACTTACTGTCATTCCACACTACGGTGTTACTGCAGTTTCTCAATATCATAACTTAATAATAACTAAGGTTTGACAAGTAACTGAAGACAAATAACTGAATTGTAGATTAAAGAGATAAAGAATTTTAGTGCATTTTTCTAGGTGAGTCTAAATTTGAGCTTTTTGAGTTATTTTTATGATTAAGGACAAGACAGTATATTATATAAACAGAATATCATTTACATTAAGTTTAGTCATCGATATAAAGGACATTTCTACATCATTTCATTCATTTAATTCACATTCATTAAACAAACAAGGACTAGCACATCATTTCAAAAATCTTAGTTTACTACGAGCCAGATATTGTGAGTGTGTGTGTGTGTGTGTAGTCTCCTGTACTAGTGTATGAGTATGTGTTTGTGGGTCTGTGTGTGTCGTGCGAGTTATTCAGTGATCAGTGAGTGTGTGTGTAAGTGTGAATGCGTGATCTGGGCACAGAGAGGTGGAGAGAGGGAAACAGATGCACTCTTTCCTTGTTGCCAGCCCCATGCGTGCCTGTCTTCTCCCGGCCCTGCTGTTAGCATTTGACATGTGGGGAGTGATTCACGTCCACAGAGAGATCGGCCTTTTCATTGTGATCTCCCTGCTATTGTTTAATAGATAGGATGCATGCCCTGCAGTTTTCCTCGCTACACAATAGGACCAAAATACACAGATCCACCATGCATTTCATTATTCTTCTGTGTGTCCCTCTTTCCCAATACAGCATGTAGTGTTAAAGGTAAACTTCATCACGGCATGAATGAACCCTTCAGGTGTATATTTAGTCCTTTGAGCTGATAAAAGTCAGCCATGCAAAGCTTACAGTTCCTCAACATGTGCTGCCCATATTTATTTTTTAACTGTTCATGGCTGCTTGGGGACAGGCCAGAAATGTTTTTTTTTCACTGTGAAGAGAATGACAATCCCAGGTCCGGCATTTAACCATGCAGGAGTGTATTAGGGCCTTGTTTTATCCAGCCATAAGGTTTGTGCTTATTGGAAAAGCAGCTGCAGAGCAGAGAAGAGAATGCATGGAGCACTGGGTTCAGTGTGACTCATTAAGTCACATATTTTTTCACCTGCTGAGAGCTCTCTAATAGGTATAGGCTCTAATAGAAAAGGGACTCTCAATCTCTAGATATTTGAAATGAATCTCCTATTAAAAGGATGCAATTAGCAGTAGATTTTCTTTACTGATCATCTACTGAGGCCCTAATAACACACAGTAGGAATTACTTAATCAAATGAAAGGTAAATGTTTATAAACTGGTGTTGAATTGTAGCCCATTAGAGTTGACTTACTAGCAGCATTTGTCCATCAGAACAGCAAATAAACACACATACCTGTTTTTTTTTTCTTTGGAATTTTGTTTTGTCTGAATAATGCACGTCCACGCTGGTAGTCGACTGTATGGATTTCACTGTCCATTAATATTACATGAATATACTTTTGTAAAATGCACTCAGAATCCTTTTTCTCCCCAATGTCTGACAGTCCAATTTTAAGAGTGTGGGTTAGAGACTATAATTTCCAACAGAGCCCATATCTACAGGAATTAATAAGGCGTTGCAGATGCGATCTGTGAACTTGAAGGCAATTTATATCACCCCTTTCTCACACACACACACTCACAAACACACACACATACACCCCCAAATAACATCCATTGACAGTGTTTTGGTGCAGGTCAGTCAGGTATTCGGTGACAAACAGCCCGGTTCATGCAGCCACAGATTTGTAATCATGTCCGTGGTCCATTGCATTTGAATTATCCCAGCAGGGCTTTGTGTTGCTTTACATTACAGAGCAGTTTGGGGGATGTAGAGTGGATGAACAAGGCACCAAGGGCAGGGGTGCATGCTGAAGGACAGGGGGGGAAACAGGTGGGAGGTTAATGGCCCCTGGACCGGATCCACCAAGCATTCAGACTTGATGTATGGGCTTTGGGCCTGGTCGCGGGCGTAAGCTTTCAAAGATATATTATTTCATTTGAGGAGCAGTGTTCTCATATCCCACATTTGTCCACTGATAGATGATATCCCCATGCTCACCGGCAGCCACAATTTGAGATGGCATGTGAGTTTTTGTAAGGCATGCTCCTGTACATATTTCTCTATCTTTCTCTCACTTCTTTTCTCTCTCTCTCTCTCTTTCTTTCTCTCACTTTTTATTTCACTCTCTATCCATAGACCTCTTTCACAGGTAAAATTGTGTCCTTTCACAGCTACAGGTTTATGGATCAGCTGGTCCTGTTTCTAGGGTTTTATACTACATCAGGAGAGAGGATGCTGCCATTAGACAAAATTTGTATATATGAATTATAGAGCAGCAGATTAAGTTAAATACCATTGCAGTACACTTCATAAAGCATTAGACATGCAAAAGTATAGCAGTAGAGGATATTTATTATTATATAAACTCTTTACTCTATGTTTCCTTTTTGTTCCTCGCTATAGTCACGACACATACTTCACTGACTGTTGTGGTCAGCTCACCTCCTGACTGTGGTGTCCCTTGAAACAGCTGAGCACAGCATGGGTGTCTCGCTTTATCGCCAGAAAGCTACTACCATGCCTCAGAGACAGTCGAGTGGAGGAAGGAAGTGTGTGCACTTGTTAAAAGAAAAGATTTAGGGTCCAAACTGCCAGCAGGGTTGTTGGAGGGACTCTAGAGATGCCCCAAGTGGGCGGACAGGGGTCTGCTTCTCCACTTGTTGCTTTGATGAGGGATAGAAGCTTGTTGTGAACTTCCATCCAGCTATTTCTAAATAATCATCTAAAGAAACATGGGTCACCTTTTTTCATGCTCCTTAATCTCATTGTTGTGATTTGGAGAGCAGAAAGTAGAAAGAGGAAAATAAATGTATTTAATTTAAAAGGGTGTAGTGTTTTATGAAATTCAGTATCTTTGATTGATTTATTATTAAAGTACATTTTTGTTCCTTCTTCCCTCACTGACACAGTCACATTAGGGCTGCATGAGGGGGATACATTTAAGAATGAATCAATATCCAAAAGAAATAAATGTAAAACCAGCGTAATTGCAAAAATAGTTGAACGAGAAGCTCAAGTCATAATATCGCCTGTGCTGTGCAAATAATGACATTCTTGCACTGTGTATTCTTTTCTTTAGAGTTCAAAGGTCACTGTGGCCTCGCTGCACCTCTGCTATTTTGGACTAAAGTTCAAGAGAGCGACAATAAAAATGCCTCTCAAATGTTTCAGTAATTTGTCGCTTATCCAACTACCCAAATATCACCTGACATATGGCACACTAATGTGCGCTACGTTCACACAAAGCCCCTATAGGTTTACACCTGTTCGAACTGACGGGTTTGAAAATGAAGCTATAAAATATGAACAGTATAAAAACTTTTAGGACTGGGGACTTGCCTTATATAAAACAGACATAGTTCAAATTTCTCTCCTTAATGTATCGTTTTATTTCTTCTTAGATTAAAAAAACCTGTAAAATTTAACCTGGTGGCTCTGTACCTTGGCATGATCTTAGGGTTCTTAGTTTTACAATCTGAAGTCCCACTTTCTTTCTCCAGTGTCCCTCACAGATTAATTATCAGCTTGTAAAAGGTGCAGGTCTGAAGCTGACAGTGTCTGTCCTCCGCTTCTCTCTGTCTGTCAGCAGTTGTCTTCAATGTCTATTTTTGCCTTTTTTTTCTGCCATCTATTCTTGATGTGCTGAAAGGGGCCAAAGACAATAGATAAGTGTGCTGGTCGGAAAGACTGGCATGCGGTTTAGGTTTACACTTATATTTAACCGGCGTGCAGGCTTGGATTTGTGTTCTGCTGAATGCTATGTGAGTTTCAGCTGTGCAGTGTTATTCAGAGTTAAGACAAGCCAGGAGCTGCAGGGACCACAGAAAGGAGAGAGGACAAAGCCACCTGTTTATTATAGAGTTTTAAATCACTGCTTGATTTTTTTTTAGCCAATCTCCTTCTTTTGGGTTGGAGCTGAGAAGTTGACATAGTACTTTCTTAAATGTTTCCATACACATGACATACAGTTATTACAATAGCATTCTTGCTTTATGGCGAATACTCAGTGAGGATGAAAGGGAGGGGGTTGGTGGGGGTTGGTGGGGGTTGCTGATGCCTGGAGCAACATAGGTGTGAAATATTTAAGTTCAAAACAGACAGATCAGAATGAGCATGATGCAAAAACAAAGGGTTTGAAGTTAGCTGTTAGAATTTAAGTGGTGAAACAAAATGTGAGTGTTTAAATCTTCAGTATATTTAACTATCATAGTGTCATAAATCTATCATAGTGTGCACTGAATACAATATCATCAAGCAATAAATAAGCATGTATTCTATATAGTGGTATGAATATATTTTGTATACATAATTATGCTTCTGGGACGTTCATTCTTAATAAATAATGGATCTCGATTGTCTTAAGAAGATGCAGATGTAGAAGAGGAACACCATGGGATGGATCCTACAGGATAAAGGTATGGAGCTGTGCAGAAATTCACATCCATAAAGCCATCACACTGGAACTCAGACTGTGCAGCTGAATAATACAGGACTCCCAGTCAGTCCCCGGTCATTCCCCTCCCCCAGCCAATCAGCAGTCATTTCCTTCTGTCCATCAACGTGTCACACGAAAGTAATAAATATCGATAGCCAATAAAGACCCCCCATAAATTGAAAAAATCGAGGGAAAACACTATATGGGAAATAAAATCCAATGAAAATGTGGCGGTCAGTCCGAGCGTGGGAGCGCGTGTGTGTTTGTGTGTTGTAGATTGAGCACCAGAGGTGGATCGATAGCCAGTCGATGCACTGCACAGAACTCATTTTTAATTTGTAGAGCATTATTTTCTCACTGCGCTTTGGCAGGAGGTGGGGGGTGGGGGGTAGGACTGGGGCTGGTTGGGGTAGAGGTAGAGAGGCAAAGTGTGTTTGTGCGTATGTGTGTGTGTGTGTGTGTGCACGCATGCGTGCATGCGTGTTTGTGTGTGTGTGTGTGTGTTCTTGTACTTCATAGAGCTCTTGTTCCCTTGTCTTCATGTATATTAGGAGACTAATGTTTAGCTGAATAATTGATTAGGCTCTGCTCTGTTTTTGATAATTAGTTGATAGCTTCTTAGCTTTAAGCTTTCTGTGCGCTGAGACTTTGCGGCTGTTATTTTTATTTATTTATTTATTTTTACCTCAGAACGTGTCATAGAGGAACAAGAGTTTAGATGAACTGATCAGCACTCATCTGTGGAGTTTAGAAATGGAAATAAAAGACCTTTTCTCCTCTTTCTGCTCCTGTGTTTTCTCTCTCTGTGCAGCAAGCTGTGGTCTTCCACTGCAGCTTCAAACAATTGTAAAGAAAAATAAATACACAAAATATACACAAATACAATATTTTAAATTTATTTGTTAACCATGTTTATTTATAATTATCTGTTTTAGGTTAGATTTTGTAGGTGTATCTATCTAGGTGTGAATTATTATATCATTTTGAATTTTATGGATCTAAATGATGCTTGGATTTAATTATTATAGTAATCAAAGGGTTTCTTTGCTAAATATTTGGCAGAACGTGACAGTGTGTCCTAAAACTGAAAAAAAAAACAGTTAGTCATATAAAATGAATTGTTTAATCTATTAAATTACATTTATTACAATTATTATTAAATTTTATATAATCTCAGCTACTTTGTAATATTAATAATTTAGAAATTATTTTATTTCCAATGTATATTATTTATTGAAATGAGAATATTTAAGGTTTACAGTTTATTTGTCTTAGGCATTGAATAATTCTCACTTGGTCATTCTACAATTGTACTGTGATTGCAGCCATGGTTTTATTTCACACCACACCACAGTGTACCACTGCATGAATAAACTGGTTTACACACAGGTCACAGGTCACAGATCAGCCTTCCGTAAAGCCTCATCTCTCCTCTTCTAGCAGAAAATACAAAACTGCTCTCAGGTCAGCTCCTAGACTAAGCAAAGTTTACTACAACTGTTTATTGTTTTCAGGCTGCTATAACATGAAGGCAGGTGCCGGAGGCTACGATCGAACACGGTGGGTTTTACAGGTCAAGGGTCAGACTGACGAGTCTGTTAATGTGGTCAGCGTGGGAACTGATCAATCTCCCTCCTTCTGAGGTGGGGCCAATCAGGTTTCTCAGTTTAATAATGGAGCAGACAAGGATACCTGGCCAAAACAGTACGTACAGTACTGTATATAACCTTGATAATCAGTCATCACACACACACACACACACACACATATAGAGAGATAGAGAGAGAGAGAGAGAGAGAGAGAGAATGGGGAGAATCAGAATTCATTTTCTCTATTCCTGTTTTTTTTCCAGTGAAAATAGTATAATTATACTGTGGATTTATTTTCTCTACATTTCAGTAATATCACTTTTATTGCGTTCAGCAGTTTAATTTCAAAACAGCACTGAACTGTGGATGTTTATGTACACAGGCCCCTCAACAACAGCTTCTCTCAGACAATTTGATTGGATCTGAGCTGTAAGTGTTGCGGACGACTTTGTTGAGTGTTGTTGGTGAACATCTTTCACAATGCTTTTGAACACAGTATTCTGATCATCAGGCAGGTTAAGGGTAACAACTGAAACTAAATGAAATATCTCAGATCGCTAGATATAGTCTCCAGAGGACTATGGGGAGAGAGAAATGTGCCCACAGTAACGGGTGGCCACCTGCTGCTCAAAGTCCCAGAGTGCTTATCACCTTGATCTGTGGAAGCAGGGGAGCAAACAGAGGCCTTGCCATGTTAAACATACAGGGAGATTTCCACTGGATCAGGGAAACGAGAGGCCACATGAACTCTCAATCCTGAGTATCTGCACCATTACACCACAGCCTTGTGGATCTCTGCCTTACTAAGTGAATCACTGAGTTGCCTCATGGGGCTGGAGGAGAGCTGCATTTTCTCTGGAGCCTTTTTTTAACAACGAAGGATTAAATAGATTGTAATTGTGATCTTTGTAGCCTGATATAGATATATAAACTTTATACCTTGAGCAGACACAGTGAAGACCATTTCTGACCAATTCTATGTTTCAATTTAAATTAAAATGTCTAATAATATATACATTAGAAAAGTGATTCTCATACCAATAATCTATACAAAATCCACTTGCCATGAAAAAATAAATTTGTCACACGGTGGAAAAGATGTGTATGTGATGCGAATGAACAGATGTCCACCGAAGATGACTCAAAGCTCCTACGCTGTCCTACAGTCTCATTGAAGTGACTTCAAACCCCACCCGTAGGTTTCCCCAGCAGCCACGCTAATCCACATCCAAGAAGTCAAAAGGATTCATGTGCCTTTTTTTTTTTTCCCCTCATGTCTTTATGTAAATGTCATTTTGGGATAGTCTTTTGTGATTCCATTAATCTGGTCATTAAGGCACTTCAAATGAAAAAAAGCTACTTATTAAAAGCAGTTCCAGCTGTGTACCCTCGTTATTCTCTCTTAACAATGCTTGTGGCAGTCTACCAAAAACATGAAGAGGGGGAAAGACAGCCTGCTTTTGGCAATTTGGTGTGCGTGCCTTTATCACCGTTCTGGACTTAATTTACATTTAAAAATAACTGAACTTACCATGTGCTTAATCAAAGTACCTTTTGTTTTAAAAATATATATATTTTCATTATACTAGGATGCACTAGGAAGTGTAGTGTAGTGTAGCTGAACAGGATGTGTAGTATAGTGAAGTGTAGAAGATCATTCCCATTATTTCAAGTTTTAAACTCTTAACAATTCCATTTCCAGGGTCAGTACTGAATATTATTGTGAATTGGTGTTTTTTAATGAAGAAAAGAAGAAACTCTAGTTGTTGGTTTTAATGTGATTTATATATTTGTGTGTGTAAATATGTATTATATATAGTATATATAAATCAGAAGATGCAGATAGGTGAAAGAGACTGATTTCTGTTGATTTCTGGTCTGTCTGTCAGGGAAAAGAGAAGACTGACAGAAACCAGACAGACACAACACTAGAGACGCAATGTTTTCTATTTCTTTGTCCATCTCCTCAGTCTCCTAACCTTAATGGGCTTCCTGCACTGCCCCATGGCATTCTGGTCCTGGTTTAATGATCCAGCCACATAGGTCATGGAGATTTTCAGGGACAGACCTTTCTGACAACATCTTTAAACATTTGACTAAAAAATTAGGAGAAAGGACAGATTTCTTTGTAGCCTTGGCAAATGCTTTGACTTGTTTGACAGGCATTGTAGTGATGTCTCTGAAGCACCAGAATCTGGACAGAACTGTGCTGGAGATATCGTGAGCCTCTGTTCCTGTGTTTTTTTAGTATAAATGTATGCAGTATGTGCAGTAGTGTTGAACAGAGGAGTAAAAGAGTAAATCTTTGAGATACATTAATGAATTAAATTAATTAATTTAGCTTCTGGAAAAATTAAAATTAAAATGTTAGTCTAAATACTCAAACATTTTCATGATGTTCATGGAGCCTTAAAAGACAATAAGAGAAATGATCTTGGTTTGTTCTTTATCTAGAAAAACTGTTGTTTATTTATTTATGAACATGCTCAAAGTCTCTCTCTCTCTTTTATGTGGTTCACCTGATATGCCAACAGGTGAGTATCAGAAGCACAGCTATTTTCCATTGACACTTTTGATAAGACAGTGTTGAAGGGGAGGGAAGAGTTTCGTTTTTTTACCCTCATTTCTCATGTCCTGTGGTCAGCATGCTCCTGGCTACTCTGTGTAATCATTGATGTCCTGATCCATGGGAGTCACACAGCAGTGACAATGGTGCTGTTGTTCCCAGAGCTTGACTTCCAGGTGAACCACATCACCTCAGGTTCCCACAGTCGCAGGAGCCAGGAAACTGCATGACAGAGCAGTGAAATAGTCACAGCCGATAAATGTCGAGTAGAGTAACACCTCAGCACAAACAGATTAATTAACAGTGTGGTGCAGTGGTGACAGGACAGGTGAGAAACATCACAGCTGATGTGTGTCTGACTTACTGATAGAACGGATGTAGGAGAAGGATGAAGCCTGGTTTAACAAAAGGCGGGCAAAGTTAGAGGACATTTTTAGGAAATATGTCTATAAAACAAAGACAAATACAAAAGGACTGTTAGTAGAGGCTCTAGTGGGGGAAAATAATTACTACATTCTTTAGTAGTGTTAAAATTCAGATAATTCACATTAAATGTGAAATGTTAAATTATCATAATAAACCTTCTAGAGAAACGAACCATTACTAACAAGCAGTATATAAACTGACACAGGTATATGATGGACCAATTGCTTTATTTCAAAGAAATATTTTACAGTCTTAATAAAATAGTAAAATAAATCTAATAGTTATGTAATAAGTTAATATTAATAAAATGCATGATTATTATTATTGTTGTTGTTGTTTTTATTATTTTTATTTATTACACATCTATTATTTATTTATTGTCTTTATTTATTTTTTTATTTATTTACTCTATTCTCAAGTTCAGAATCAAACTGTTACATTACAAATATTTACAGTTTAAAAAAGTATTAACTTTCATTTTACCAATAATATTTATTAAACACTTTATTTACTACAACAACAACAACAACAACAACAATAATAATAATAATAATAATATACATGTAATTTTATACTATTAATTGTAAATCAATTCTAATAATTCTATATCAATTTAACTGTAAATCATTAACATCAAATTAGTTTAAATCTTACAGGACTCATTTACACCAGATTTGAGAAGGGAAATATTCACTTTATACTCAAATGAGTCCTATAAGATTTAAACTAATTTATTAATTACAATTAAATTGATTGGTTATAACTGTAAAATCTTATAACTGAAATATTAAGTTAAAATAAATGACCACAAACTTGTTCTTGTTTTTGCACTAGTCCTAGTCACACAGCTCTGCACCTCTGTTCTTGAACTTATTTAAACATTTTACAGTAAATCATGACTGAAAATTAAATCAGTCAATTTAATCAGTCAAAAAGTACAGAGATTTTTAAGACAACACCTACAAAACCAACTAATGAACACATGATCAGTCTGAAATTACAGAAATAAAACAAACCGTATACACAAACCAGACCAGGAGAGAGAGAAAACTATGAAAATGAAAAAGAAAGAGGAAGAGAAAACCAAACAAAAGAAATATTGAAGCACTCAGACATGGTGCTGTGAATGTGAACATTACATAATTAATAATTACTTCTATTTTTATTTAAATCACACTTCTTCCTGCTTACAAAATTATCTGGATCAATCTTTACCTTCTCACACAGTCTTTCTGCATGTAAGCAGTCTGCTTTCTACTGAATTTTGATTTATTCCCCAAAATTAAAAAAAAAAATGATTCATTTAGCTCAGCTTAATTTAGATTCATTTACTTTAGGTAAAGTATTTACTGAAGATGAATAAATGGAAGCAATAAATGATCCACTGTATTCAATTTACTCCAGGTTAATAAACCAAACCTTTTTTCCTCAAACTTTGGACTTTTCGAGGTGCATATTTTTTCCTCAACTTTGACAGTTTAATGTAAAACGTGGATTTAATTATTTAAAAATCCATATGAGGACAATGACTGGTTCACTCAAACTTACAGGAGCAAGAAGGGTTTTGTAAGAAGAAAATGTAGAAATTTAATCAGTGTTCTTAAATTCTAGCACAGAATAGGTAAACACTAATACTAGTAATATAAACTACATCATAACATGATTCTGAATAGTCCACTAATACAATAATCCTGTATAGTTCACAAGTCTCTGCTCACAAGTGACTAAATAATTAAAATAAATTCTTACCTGCATGAATGTAAGACCTGCTAAAAGTGTCGAGTTGAGTTAAGTGACATCATGAACACCAGCATAAACCTCAGACACACAAGTAAGGATAACTGTGAGGAAAGAGCCTAAAATACACCCAATTTCAATATAAATGGTTTATATTCTCTAACAAACAGATCACATGAGTCTGATGACGAGTCTGATGCGTGTTAGATATCAGGTGAAAGCAAATGCTGTTAAATAAAAAAAATGTGATTCTTTTTTAAATTAGTCAATTTAATTCATAATATTTATTTATACTTAATTAAAATTGTTTTCATTTTGCAAACAAATAAAATGACAGCCAAAGACTATTTA
>JAOTRN010000003.1:20121074-20138672 GCA_028566695.1 Bagroides melapterus | reverse complement strand
GTATATACATGTATAATAGGGTTTTTTGTATTATATGGACAGGATATGTTATAAGGATATAAAGTCTTGAGGCGCTCTTCATTCAGATCCTGGACTGGTGTGAAAATAAATAGTTTGCAGTTAAAATAGACTCATAAATTTTTGACTTCTGAATTTCAGAGAAGTAAATTCTGCCCATTTTACTCACGTTCTCTTTTTTCCTGGATTTATTTCAGGTTGATGACCAAATGAAGCTTCTCCAAAATTGCTGGAGCGAGCTTCTCATCCTTGACCATATTTTCCGACAGGTGATGCACACCAAGGATGGCTCCATACTTCTGGTTACAGGGCAACAGGTGAGTCTGAGCTCCATAGAGTTCCTCTTTTACCTCCACCTCCCTATAGAGCTCATCAGGCATCTCGTCAGTGTGGATCAGCGGCCTTTAAAGTCCTATCGACTGGCCGTGTCTGTGCAGTCACTACTCCATTAAAAATAGATTACACTTATAGGTATGAGTTAATGTGATCAGAATAATCAATTGTGCATTTCTTATCAAGTCAGCAGAGTCCGAATAAATAAAACAGCTGGTTAAGCATGCATGAGCCATCGCGCTCTGTGAGAGGAAGAGAGAAGAGGGAAGAAGCTGTGATTTACTTTGCTGGTCTCTGAGGAACAGCAGTGGGTGGATGCCTCAGGCTTTGCTCAAGTTCTCAACACAGGGGGTCCTTTCATTCCTTATAGAACACACACACACACACACACACACACACACACACACAGTGACACTCAAAATGTTTAAATTGCTCATTATGACTAGATTATTGTGCTGCTTGTCTGCCAATAAAACGTGTTTTATTTATTATTCTTTTATTCCTCTTCAGCAAACTGCTCTAAAATTTCATGAATATTAAACTTAAAGAAACTTTTGCTGAACAATCTCGCTCGTCAGCCACTAGACAGCCAGGATGTCAGGACCGAGAACGGTTTTGCACATAAAGAGAAAACGGATCTGTTTACCGCTTTGAGTCAAACGTGAAAAGGGAATGAATAAGACAGACAAGTATGAGTCTGTATGAGCAGATCAGATGTGTGTTTCACTAGTGTGATTTCACACTGAGGGAGTTTTCACCACTGGATTCTCACGACGTCCTTCACCACACTCAGCATCACAGGAGGACAGCGTCGTCTCCAAACATCTGTGTGAGAGAGTTAGAATTGAATGATTACAGGCATGAAGAAGCTGTGAAGAATGATATTACAAACATATGGGAAATCTGATTTTAAAATTTTCAGTAATGTGACCCCATTTTGTGAAGTTGTTGATAATAATAGCCCTGTAGGTACGACATTTATAACAGCCTCTTGGTCCATTTCTAATTCTGTTATATATTACTGAGGTACACGTGGACTTCAGTTCAGTGTAAACAAGTTAGTCATTTTTTAATTTTTTGTTCCTCATGATGATGGATTTTAAAACTGACTCATTTTACTTAAGGTCAAAGGCAAAAACAGAAAAGAAGTGATAATGAAAATGAAATATATTAAACATAGCCTGTTAAAGTTTGTGATTTGTTAAATACAGGACAATACAATAGTTTAATAATAATATTTAAGACCATATTTTCTTTTTATTTTAAATATTATTTAGGATGACTAATTTGTGTCTGATTTTGTGTTTTAATTAAAAGAGGACTTGTGTTTTTTCTTGTTTCATGTTAAATATGGCAGTCATCCTGGAGTTGACATTTGTCTTCTCCGTGCAGTATTACACACAAGCTCATTTTGTCTCTAGTAGTAGATCATGTCTTTAAGCCTTGTGGTGAGTTTGGACAAGCTCTGTGTGTATTGAGTTCTGCCTGGTCACTAGTCTCTGCATGCAGTGGTGAGGGCTGACTGAGAGCAACAGGATACGAGCAGGAGGCTGTGTCTCATTTGCATATTTTGGCTAATGAACAGCTAGTGTTGAAAGAGCCTGTGGGGAGAGAAACAGAAAACATGTGTCCTATTGTGTCCTATTATACTACAGCAGGTCAGAACTGACAGCCCTGTCACACACACACACACACACAAACCTTCCCACTCATCTAAACATAGCTTCACTCTTTGTTTTTCTTTTATTGTTTTATCGTTCTCTCCCACAAACCTCCCTGGCCGTCAGAGCAGTTCAGATCAGAGAGACTTATAATCAAATGTACATCACATGGCTTTGTGTTTTCTTGAAATACAGCAGTAATGGTACTGCTCAGAGTGTTGGCAGAATTTGAGTATTTTACTTTCCTGCAGCATAACAGTCTTCCTTCCATCCATAACTCCCATCATTTATCCGAATGATTTTGGGAATTAAATAGTTAAAAGACAGATTTAATGTTTTTTTTTTTTTACATTCAACAGCATGTTTCATTTTTAATTGCTTCTGAATGGATTTTATTACAGGCAACATGTTAATGTAAGGTCATAGAAGGAAGAACTAGTGCAAATTCTCTAGACTGGACTTAAAATATCATTCATCATATTTACACAATAAATAAATTACAGTCTACCTGCATTTTTTAATTGCAAATCTAGCTCCAAGGGAGTCCGCCCTGCTCTTAGGAGGCCAGCCGTCTACCTACCTCCAGAAACCCTGGCACAGTCAATTATGGTAATGAATTGTCAATAAATATAAAAATTTAATATGGCCTGCTTACGGTGAGTGGCAGCTAAGGACTTGCCTCCAAGACAAATTTGCTGCTGCTGCAGATATTAAGTGCACCTGAAAGGGGAGGGCTGGGCCTGCTAGCCTAGGGGACCTGCATGCTTGTACATCTCCAGTCTCCTCCTTTGTCTGGAGCGAGGGAGCGAGAGAGCGAGGGTCCACCAGTCCACACACTGGGGATGAAGAGAAATGTGCTGCTCTTCCCCTGTTTATTTTGATGTTTATTATCATTCCACACTCACTCCTGTGCACTATCTCTGCTGTGCGCTGTGCTGTGAAAACACACACAGGCTGTATACACTTGATTGCGTGGGACAAGGTAGGCTTAGTAAAAGCTTGTGTACTAGAGATATCAGATATTCATATGCCTTCAACTATGTTCCTTCTTCCTTTCTTTCTACCTACCCACTCGCTCCTCCAGGCCCTCTGAGATCAGTGTTGCTCTTTAGCCAACACCTATTTTCTCAGGTCTTTTAACTACTCTCCATAACGCTTGATGTTTCTTGTGGAATTGTTTATTGCTTATTAGACATTGGATCCAAAAAAATCTACTTGACTCCTATATCTCACACAGGTCCTGTGTGAGATAAAAATGCAGTGTATTATGGTGTTGGAGCTGCTAGACCACTAAAATTTGCAATCTGTCTGCAAACTCTTCCTCATCAGGTGGACTATGCATTAATTGCTTCTCAAGCTGGAGCCACGCTCAACAACCTCCTGAGTCGGGCGCAGGAACTGGTCAGCAAGCTACGCTCCCTTCAGCTGGATCAGAGAGAGTTTGTCTGCCTCAAGTTCCTGGTGCTGTTTAGTTTAGGTGAGTAGTGTGATGGACAGGCATGAAGAAGTCCTCACTCCTAAGGTTCTCCTAAGACCTTGCAAAAATCCATTTCTGATAGGTCTGTTATTCTTTCACCTGTCTCAGACTTGCTTCCTCGTGTCCAAAAGCTGTAAAAGTCACCCATCTAGGTCTCAGATCCTGCTCTTGACAACTCAAGTCAAGTCAAGAAGCTTTTATTGTCATTTCCACCATATATAGCTTATGCAGAAAACAGTAAAATGAGACAACGATTCTCCAGGACCATGATGGTACATACAATAACACAGAGCTAGGGACTTAATCCTAGCCATATAAAGTGCAACATAGTACAAACAGAGCAAGACAAAAGACAGAGGACAGTGCAGATAAACAATACAAAACACACAAAAGACAGTAGACACAAGCAGAACTGACTAGTGAACATTTAGGGTGCTTGTGCAAAAATACAGGAATTAACACTAAATATAGCCACAGTTATGATGAGCTGTTATGATGAGCTGTTAAAAAAGATAGACAATGATCTCTTTAGGCTTCATTGGGTGTAGAAATGCAGATGCAGTGAATTTTAAACCTAACGCAGCTTAGCTCAGCTTTTTGTTGACTTTTAAAATGTATATTAACACCCAATGACAAAACTGCTAAAAACTACAAACATTCCTACCAGCAGACAAATGAAACATGAAACTGAAATATTATTCTTAAACTAAAACAGGTTTTTAAAACATTTAAAACGATATGAAAACTTTCATGTTCTTCAATCTATGCTGATTTTTGGAGAGTGACAGAGGCGTGGTGTGTGTGTGTGTGTGTGTGTGTGCGTGTGTGTGTTCATACAGTGATTTGATCTATGAAACCCATTGATTAGTTTGCTTTTTATTTTGTTATATCATTCATTAACATCAACAAAATGATGATGGAAATGAAATTCCTGGAAGAAATATCAGTAGAAAATGTGTTGATGAGCTACACTGTGGTCTATATGAGTTTTATAAACACATCTCCCTGACTTAGGAACACCAAAAGCTCCCGCAGATTGTTTGGGATGATAATAACAACAACAACAACAACAACAACAATAATAATAAAAATAATAATCATAATAATCATAATCATAATAATAATAATAATAATAATAATAATAATAATAATAATAATAATAATAGTAATAATAATAATAAAAGAACCCCAGAATATAGTGGGACATTTGTTGGTTATTTGTTATATTATATTATTGTATCTATATATCACCTGAGTATCATGTTATAAATTTGAGTTCATGTCCTGTAGATTATTTATATAGTAATAAAACTAATTTAAATTAAAAAACATTTTTTAAAGCTTCAGGAACACACAAGGACTAATGTGCTTCACTTTTCTTGGTGATTTAAAGGACAGATGTAACAGTAAGTTACAGAAAACCTTCTCAACCTGCATTCACCTGCAGTCTCTCACCATTTTATTATTATTATTATTATTATTATTATTATTATTATTATTATTTCTTGCTTATTCAAGTCAAGATCTTTATAAAAGTCTTGATAAGGGTGCTAGCCAACACATTCAGAACCTGAACAGATTTATACAGCTTTATTTTTCACGTTAATAAAATGCTGAAACATTGATCCAGGACGTTGTCCATCTACAGTATTACCATAACACTCTTGGCTCTCATTTCATCAAATAGAAAATACAGAATGTTTGTTGAGGGTTGTGTATGCTTGCTTTGGCCTCAGTTTTGTTTTTTTCCCAGCTGCCCCTTTTGAGCAGCATTTGCTTTTGAGCAGATCCACATCCTTCCTTATGCTTAACAAAGGAACAGAAAGGTGGTGAAGCTGCCGTAAGTTCAGCCGTCTCAGCCTTATGGGGTTTGAGTGTGTGTGTGTTTGTGTGTGTGTTTGATATGGTTGTTGTTGTTGTTGTTGCTGTTGTTGTGTGGTAGAGGTTTTAGCTAGCAGGGGGATGGGCTTTGAGTGTAAATAATTTGGCGGAAACATCATCCATAATAAAACACTTACCTGAGGGAAGTGTATCGCCCCCGGCGCTAGCATCAACCAGCTCGTCGGCCTGACTGTGGGCAAGTAAGTGACTGGAGATTAGCGCCTGCACTGATTAGAATCATCCTGTGGACAGAGAGGGGTGTGTGTGTGTGTGTATGTGAGAGAGAGAGAGAGAAAGAGAGAGAGAGAGAGAGAGAGAGAGAGAGAGAGAGAGAGAGAGGGGGTTCCTTGCCAGATGCTTTTGAGTTGTCAATTAAACAAAGGTTAATGAAACAAAGCATTAAATTACTGCAGTGTTTTATCAATACATAAGGCATCTTTTCCTCTCGTAGTGTCCAGTTTGGATTGAGGGGATTTCATGAGTGTCAGTGCAGTACAGCCCCTTCAAATATCAACACACTGGGATTTCCATGAAGGCCAGATTTCTGACTTAATATTCTAGAATGGTCAGCAAAGGTCAAGTCTAGTAGAAAGTTGAAGCACCTGGATTTCTGAAAAATTCATACATTTTGAGACAGTTCGACTTTTTTCATGTCAAATTTGGTTGGAGTTCTGCTTGGAACGAGGATCAGATATTCTTGTAAGCCACCCCATTTTCTTCACCTCCCAACACCTTGTCAATTCTCCATGACATCTGTTCATTCAAGGGCCTTCTCAGCTTCTACCCAGGTCCAGTCTTTCCTCTCTGACCTGCTTTTACAAATTAAGCCTTTTAAAGAAAATCAAAGGCACATTTTGCCAGGCTTGACATGCCATTTCAGGCCCATAGCAGTGAGTTGCAGCCACTTTTATCAGACCTGTGATCCGTCACTGTCGGGGGTGTGAGGGGCTCTTTGTAAAGTTAAGTGTCAATAAAGAGGAGGATGGAGACGGCTTGACCTGGGAGCAGTCATTTGTTTCCTCAGATTTGTCGAAAGGAGCGATTGCATCCAGCCAAACGTCTTCTACACTCTTTCGATTGGATGGAGTGGCTCTCACTAGAGCTGAAGGCTTTATCAATGGGTAAATAATTGCACCAAGGTCATTGATTTCCTGCGCTGCAAAAGAACCTGTGGAGGCTGAGCAATGATGTTCTGTTGGCAGGGGGATTGCTTGTCATGGCTTTTGCCAAGATTTTACACCCCCTGAGTTGTCATGTGTCCGTGTTCTTCCACTGGACAGATTATTTTGGTAGTCTCACCTAGGACTGTCCTGCAATGAGTATAAAACGTGACTGAGCACTTCAGTAGGAGTATGTGACTATATGTGAGAGACTATATTCTCGATATTAGAAAATAATTCTTTGAGATTTATCTACTTTAATTTTTTTATATTAGTATAATGTTAATTTAAAAGAGGATGAATGATTTACTGCACTTACATCCAGATCAACTAACTATTTATGGACCTTTCGGAACCATAGAAGCCTGCAGCAATGACTTCTACATCTGAATTCAATTTCATTATTCAATTATTGTTAATAGAAGCAGGTTTGACTTGTGAGCTAAGCACTTTGACACTGATGGACAGTTATTTGTGAGTGTGTATTTGTGTGTGAACAAGAAGCTTTGGTGCCCAGTAGATAATGGTGGAATTTTAGGGTAAAAAGTAAAGCTTACAGTTATTTTTGCTGATTTGTGGACAATTTGCAGTAGCACTCAACTGAGTGGACGACCTTTGCTCAGCAGTGTGTGTGCTTGATATATGAATTCATGGCTTTGAGCAAACAGTTTTTTTTTGGAACACATAGAACAAGCTCCAATCAACACTGAGTGTTCTGATATTTCATCTTCAGTAAAGGTAGCAGTGGGCATACACAATGACCCTAATATTCAAGGCTTGTATATTTGTTTGCTTCCTGTCCCTGCATTAGAAATGCCAGAAATGAAAAGCATAACCTGGACAACATGTGAGAGCAGCTCTCTGTAAGACGCTGTCCTTATTAGGAACCCTAAGAGGCTTTCAGACTTTATAAAGCTTTAAAAGCTGCAGAGATCTTCCAAACCCTGCTGTGTGGAGCAACAGTAAAGGCTCCAGTCATTAAAGTGATATCAGAGGCTACTATACAGCATTCCACCTTTAACCCCTCAAACTACCAGGATCTGGGCAAGACTAATATTCTTATTTCTTTATTAGTGTTATTGTAGTTACAGAATAATATACTTTGCGATGAATAAGCTGTGAGGTTTAAGGGCTTAACACCACTACTACTCTCCTTTTATTCTTCATCAAAGATTACATTAGTTTGTAATAAGTATGTATACATTGAGTCTACAAACATGTTATATAACCAATGTAGACAATCCAAAATTAGATGTTGAGTGTTTTTCAGAACTCAGCTGCAGCAGTTGCTAACTTTGTGGACTGAAGCTAACAGACTGCTGTTCACAAAACTTTTACAAAGACTCTGTTTCATTCCCAGATGATATGATTTAGAATAGACCCACTGAGATGTATGTGCTCATCTTGCTTTCTCCACCTGTTCTGTGTCCATCTCTCTCCCTCTGCCACTCTTTCTCTTCCCTACCCTTATTACAAGCTGTCAGTTTATTATAAAATATTAGGAAAGCAGAGGGACACTTGCAGTTACTGTCTTATCGATCCGGGGGATAGATTCTGTGATTTAGAGCCCAGCCCTCCCGTATTTCCACATTCTCAGGCTCCTATTAAGCCCTGTGCTTTCCTTTGGCTATTGATGTATCAACATTAACAGTTACAAGCAACTACAGAAAATCAATGGCCATCTTTTATTACCAGCTGCAGGAAACGGTGGCCAGTCTACACGTTGCTACTTAGCAGACAAGAGAGCCTGCAACATACTCTCCACATGTCAGCTTTTTCCTAACTGATACCTGCACTGGAAATATCAATCATATGAGTACTGGCGTGTTTCTAGCTGTTTTAACAAAAAATTGCCCTACGGCCAATCACTTTTCTTCATCAGTTGAAGCCAGGCTGCATCCTGCTGACTGTTGGGCTTTTTTACTTTTCTTTTAACAATCCCAATTCTCAAGTCATATCAGCATAGAAATGTAGCCAATTATGTAGATATGTTTTATAGATATGTTTTAGAAAAGGAAATGGAAATAACCTGCACTTTCTGTCTATCACCTGAATTGGAAGGAATGCTGGTGAAGAGAAAGAGCTACACAGGAGCCACGGCCAAAACAGTGCACTCTTACAGATTCATGAGACTCGCAGTCGTTCCGGGACAAACATACATAAGCCTTTTGTTTATCTGATCAATGGACTGAAGTTTACTATTCACACTTGTCTGTATCTGTTCCTATGTATTGTGTTCCTGTTTTTTTCACTTCCTGACTTGAGCTGGATGCCGTAGCTCTCAGATTGTTCCCAACACTTTTATTATATTGTACTTATGGCTGCTGTGTAGCCACATTTGCTAGCTCTATTATGGTGAATGAAGAAGTTGTTGTGTGAGAAGCATGAACTTGGATGCCTATATGTGGCTGATCAGAGCATAAAACAAGAGCTATGGTCACTGTTCAAGTTGCTCTATTGATCAGATTCCTGTCATTATTTAAACATTGCACACAAACACATATAAGCAGGGTTACACAAGCTCCATCGTACCTCCACCCCTCCCAATCTGTCATTTCTGAATCGATCCTGTGAAAGATTTCACTACCACAACCATCCATAAAAGCTTGCTGCTTTCACTAGAGGGGAAATATGTAGCAGCAGATCATAGACCCTGGCCCGGCTCCAGGTTAAACAACCACCCACTGAACAACTGAGCAGACACGAGCCTTTCAGTGTGACCCTTGTAGTAGACATAATTATTCATTTACTGAGCTCTTCAACTGCTGGCAAACAAGTGAAGAAATAAAAACATGTCTGCTGTACCATGGTGTGCTCTTAAAAGCACACCATGATTGATTTTTTTAAATTACCAACTGATTGAACTTATATTATAGCATTAATTCTTTACATTTAATACAGTATAATCTGCAGAGTGATTGAGTGCATGCAATTATAATCTTGCCTGCCTTGTCACCATTAACTTTACACATTGTTCCTTTACTACTTCAAATTTCACATTTGGCTTATATAAAAGTAATGAAAAAGTCCTCAAAAATGCATCAAAAAGAAACATTTTTAATGTCACAAAGATCTTATTCTGTACACCAACCCCAGGATGTAGTGAAGGAGGTGTGTTTCTGTTCTTCCACACAGACTGCTTCATACTAAAGTTCTGGCCCAAGTGCAAGACCTCTGAAACTAGAGACGGTGATTAAACACAAAGACATGAATGAGCCAACAGCTGCTCCAGACCACTCTCTTGTCCTTCTGTTGCAGTGCTGTTATATTTAAGGGAACAAAGCTTTGGAATGTTTGCACTGTCTTCCCATTGGAAAAAATGCACCATCATCAGTCTACCTGTAACGTAAAACCCGGAGTCCAGAAAGTACCATGTAGGGCTGGGGGCTGAGGCTCGATCATAAATGTGTTCCATTCAATATTGGTGCTTCTCATCCAGCTCCATTTATGGATGGGAATCCACCACGCCTGTGGTGAGCATGTCCCAGTAGGGTGTATAGTGTATTTTTGGTCCAATGTAAAAGTCAAGTAGTGTTAAAAAAACAGTGTTATGAAGTAAAATAAACCATATAAATGACTTACTAAAGAAGAGTTGATTGTAACAGGAATTGGCTGCAAATACTGAATATTGGCAGTGGAGACTAGGGCTTTGTATAAACGTTAATATACTATAATAAGTGTACAGTAGAGTTAATTAGTTATTATAAGAATAAATAGTATAAAGTGACTTGTAATGTCACTGGTTTATATAAAATCTTACTTTGTTTTCCAGATATGCTGCAAATGTACAGACTCGTAAATTAGCCTGACTTTGACAGGCAGCTTACAAACATGTCATGTTCTATTACTCGTGAGGTAAAAGAGACCAGAGTTACTCACATGGTGGAATAAATTAAACTCAAATTTGCACTCCTGGCTTTCATAATATCCTAGCAGCTTAAGTTTGATTTGGACTGAGAGAGAGAGAAAGAGAGAGAGAGAGAGATAGAGAGAGAGAGAGAGAGAGAGAGAGAGAGAGAGAGAATCTTGGGAGAGATGTAAAGATATCTGTTTCTTTAGTCAGCACCAGCAGCGTTCGATAATTAAGCAAGAGTAGGGAATAGAGGGAAAGTGTCTCTTTATGTAGGGGGCATCACATTATGGATTAGCTGTCCTTCACTCAGAAAATATACATCCCCAGGCACTCTGGTGAATTATTAATAATTAATTCAAAAAAGGGAAAATAAAAAACAATATTGATGGGCGGTATCCTTTAATGACCTCGTTAGGGTTGTGGTTTGCATTATGGCTGGGTTTTGGGGCTGCTCCAAGAGTTTAGGGGGATAGTTGACCTCTGATTGATTTTCTGTCACTTTATCATAAACAAGAAGATTCTGATATGCCCTTTTACTCTTGTATGCATGTAATTAGTGGTGAGAAGTTGGGCAGAATGTAAACCAGACACTCCAGAGGGTTAGACACTAGGATGGAGAGAGAGTGAGAGCTTGTGAGAGAGAGAGAGAGAGAGAGAGAGAGAGAGAGAGAGATTCTCCGTTCTCCACATATGGCTGTGTTAATAAACTAATATGGCTGTGTTAATTAATTAATTAATAAACACAGCCATATTAGTTTATTAATACAGCCATATTAATAAACTAATATGGCTGTATTAATTAATTAATAAACTATTAATATAGATTATTCATTAGTATCCTGATATCATTTGCCGTTTGCTGCGTTTTATTTAATACTGTATAAGTACTTTTTCTAAGGTGTCGCTACTCTTACAGTTTGTGGATGAAATACTGTAACAATCTGAACTCCAACTTTATTTTTCTACTTTTATTTGAAATGAAGTTTAGTTTTAAACTGCCTTCACCGGAGGCCTCTTACTCTGACTCCAAAAGGTCACACACTCAATTCGGTTTTTTTTTCACTTCTCACACTATTGACATTGTAAAACTTCTCATCTCTTCTGAAAAGCATCAAGGCTGCACCAAAGTAATAGATCTACAAGTTACGTGTGCAGTCAAAATCTTTGTTCTGATATTGAGCTTTTTTTTAGCACAATTAATTATGTAACAATTTTTCATGGCACACGTAGTGCTTAACAATGTTCAAGTTGGCTCGGTGATGAATAAATAGATGCAAATGTACGTCCCCTGACCTGAGGAAGAAACAGAGCACCTCATGGTCAGTGTTTGTTAAGAGAAGGGCTTGCTGATGTTTCTAGTGTTTATTTCATCACACCTAAGGCGTTTTTCCACTCACACTCCCCTCATATTTGCCCCCTCCCTGTAGCAAGCAGACTGGGTTAAACCTCTCCTTGGGCAACCCAGACGTCTCCTCTACCTCCATAACCCACTGGCAATGGACTCAGATTGTACTTAATGTATCCCCAGCTGGAGCAGTCCTGTTTAATTCACTTTCACAGAAATGGGACACTCTGGGCCTAGTAGTCCCACTGGACAAGGCATGGAGCAGCAGATTGAGCCTTTGTGCTTCATTCTGACAATGCTGACAAAAAAACATCTACTTTTTTCTTCTGGCTCTTCACAGCTTAGTAAAGTGGAACACCCCTCGGAAAAACACGGGGAGATCTGCAATCATTGATATGCATCGTTAACAGAGAGGGAAAGACAAGCAGAAAGAGAAGAAAAGTTTGTTCAGACAGCAGAAGATGAGCTGGAGGCAACCTGCTAATAATGAACAGATTGCTTTATTGTTAAAAGCTGCATGTTATCACTGGAGTGCCAGAAGCCGTGTATGATGCGTATATATGTAACCCCCACACGTCATGAAATATTATCAATACTTGGAAATCAATATGAGGTCATGTTCTACTAAAATGATCCAACTGAAAGAAGTTAGGAGTTTTGTGAGTGAATTAGTGAGGAACACGTGAAAGGTTTTTGAGCCTAAAGTGAAAGGAACACAACAACAATAATACAAATATTAACATATTGATAAAACCTATTAATATGTTTCACAACACAGATATTTATACTAGCTAAAGTCTTTCTTGGAATCTTCCTGGCTCTTGCCATGGCCCATTTCCACATGTTTTGTGTTTATTTCACCTGTCTCTTACTAGTGTCTCTGGTGTTCTTTTAGGTCCTATTCCTAATTTTTTATGTTTTCGTATCTCACCAGAATATTTGTGGATATGACTGTGTATTATGTCTTGATCTGCAATTTGAGTCCGTACCATGAGTATTGGAAAGCCTTTGCTGAAGAATCGTACCCAGTCTGGCTGTTACACAGTGTAAATTGTTCTGCAGCACTCAGCACAGACAAACACACATGGGTTAGCTGTTGGGTAAATAATGTTGGATGATGACCAGGCGGACATTGGCTGCAGTGTCTTAGCTGTTGTATGCAAGGCAAAAGGGGGCCTCCGTACGTACACTGTGGGTGAGGGGGAAGGGTCAGCACTGCCCCCAACTTTGATTGGCGTCCATCAGATGGTCAGGTTAAATATTAAATAAAAATGACAAGGTGCAGGCTTTGACTGATTACACGATTACAGCCTACCATAAAAAGAGAAAGAGGAGAGAACGCAGCAGGCAGAACGCAGCACCTTGCCCTTTGAAACTGCTTTCTCAGAAATTATAAACACCACCAAAATCCACATGCTATCATACACACACACAGAGAGAGTTTCCTGAAACTGTTGTGTTTCGTTGCTCATCACTTCAGCAGTTGCTTTGTTTGATTAGGTTTCGTGTTTCGGCATTCAAAGAGAAAATCGCTTCTTCCTCCAGACAGAGAACAACAGTCATAATTTGCTTCAAAATTTGTCTTTCAGATTGGCCACTGATCATCTGTTAGAGTAAAAATTTATAGCCAAGTACATCTTTAGTTTGCATATTATATATTTGGAATAAATATGTATAATATCTAAAGAACTTTTAGGATAATTTTTTATTCAAGTCTTAATATTAACTTAATATTAAATACACTACAGCTAAGTAAAAAAAAAAAAAAAAAAATTCTACCTAACAATTCCTTTATATATATTTAAATGTATAAAGCATAATCATAGATGTGTCCAAATATACACAAACAGTAAAGCAGCAGGAGTGGATGGGGGCGGAAAGTGGATACGAGGGGTCATGTGGCATGATCGCTAGTGAAATGAACAATGTATCACACAGAACCTAAGGGTCTGGAGTCGAGCTTCAGCACAGCCTGACTGCACACTGAGGCTGTTTCATGTAAAAAGTTCATAATTAGTCCCACAGTGGCTAAATGTTAGAACAGAGATAGAGATAGAAGATAAGAGTGCTTATCGTCTACCGCTTTAACCTGACTGAGAAGAATCTGGTGCTGTTGTCTGTTCGGTCTGATTGTCAGTAGGGCATTATCATGAACAAATTAAACAAACAGGAATTCTCTCTCAGAAACCTTGTTTCTTGCTTAAAGCCAAAAAGAGCAAGCCGTTATTGTTGAGCAGACTTTTTTAACACAACCCAATCTTTTATTCTTTTCAATGTAGCCTACTACAATTAGCAATTAAATCAGTGTTATTTGTTTAATTTTCTTTAATTAGTCTGTAAAAGACAAAAGGCTTCATTAGTTTTGCTCCATCTCCATGTTTCATGTTGACTATAAGCTTCAAAATTTTAAATAGGAAAATCTGGTAGCATTTTACATGTTACTTTCTAAACCCACTTTAATTAGGACACTGAATATGAGCTTTGTGAAGTGTAACATTCACACACACAACATCAGATCATGGCTTCACATACATAATGCACACGACACACACAAAACACACCCACATGCATACAACACACACAGGCAACACACACAAAACACACACACAACACACACCCGCACAACGCGCACATGCACACACACAAAACATACATTCACACAACACACACACGCTCACACACACAACGCACAAACACACACATGCACACAACACATATATACAGAACACACACACGCGCACACACACACATAACACACATAACACACAATACACACTCACACACACACAGAAAAAGAAGTAATGTGGTTACAAAGCATGTTTTATTTATTTTATTTTATAGCTGGGGTTAATATTCACAGGGGCGGAGCAGAGGGTTTGTAATTGGTTGCCTCTTGATAGACCCCTCCCCTACACTGAGCTTTGCCCAACGGTGTCACCCAGGGGTCAGGGAGAACATCCTCATCAGGGCCGTGAAGGACTCACTGCTCGTTCTACAGACCTCATTACACACTGAACAATCTCCAACCCCTCCTCCATCTCTCTTTCTCTTTCTCTCTCTCTCTCTCTCTCTCTCTCTCTCTTTCTCTCTCTCTCTCTCTCTCTCTCTCTCTGTGTTTCTTTCCTGGGGATGGAAAATTTTTGATTATTTTGGCAGGAAAGATAGTGCCAGCTGCCTCATTAGCCCTTGCCCAATCACACAGTGGAGTCAGGGGAAGCAGCCAGACCTCTGGTCAAAATAATTAATAAAATATTGCATTACACAGCCTCTCTGATCTTAACAAAATTCAGCCATTCACTAGTGATTTATTAACTTTATATACTTAACACCCTCAGTCATGTGGTCAGGTCCACAAAAAACGAGTAAAAGGATAAAACTGACAAAAAAGGAAGAACCTGCGAGTCAGTCAGGTTGATTTACTTCTTCATAATGTGGAAGAAATGAAAAAGAAAATGTTTATTTGCTATAGAAATAATAATTCCATTAGAATGCACTTGGCTCCCTGTATCTGGAGCTGAAAACCTTTCTCATGACAGAACACTTGGAGACCTGGAGACTTCTTGATTCCCCTTTTCATTTCAAATCTCAAAACATGGTTCAGTGCTGAGAATGTGGCTGGCTTAATTAAACATATTGCTATAAGCAGCAATCATCTGACTCCAAGCACTACAGATGTAGATCGCAGGCTCTCTGCAAACTGGTCCAGCATGAAGCTTTCAGGCACATGTGTGATGATGACAGGAAGCTTCTCTCTCACACCCTTATCCAATTCAATTAAATTCAATTCAATTCAATTCAATTCAATTTTATTTGTATAACGCATTTTACAATGGTAATTGTCACAAAGCAGCTGTACACAATCAGAGATAATTGTGGAATGTGAGAGTAGTGAAATAAGTTTGTCCCTGATTAGCAAGCCAACAGCTTATCCAGAGCAACTTACCTTCATATCTCATTACTTATACAACTTATCAGAATCATGGAGCAGTTAAAAAAAACATGACTGGATTAGAAGATCATGGGTTCTGTATAAACAAAGGAATCCATGAGAAATGTCTGACTGTACAACTGGCTCATGAAGCAGGAATCATGCTCTAAAATACAGCACTATATAGAACCACCATTTAACTGATTTAGATCCTTTCACTTGCTTGTGGTGTTGTGAAGGTGGATAATGCATTTTCCTGACAAATATGGGGTTTCTATACTTACAGAACTTCACTCAACCAAAT
This sequence comes from Bagroides melapterus, assembly GCA_028566695.1. Taxonomy (NCBI): domain Eukaryota; kingdom Metazoa; phylum Chordata; class Actinopteri; order Siluriformes; family Bagridae; genus Bagroides; species Bagroides melapterus. The sequence continues at coordinate 20,122,712 of JAOTRN010000003.1, read as the reverse complement.
AAAACATGATATTAAGACAAATTAATAAAGAATAATAAAAACCAATAGATGCAACTAATCTATTGTAATCTATTGAGCTGTGTATGACTAAAATATGAAAAAACTAAAAAAAATGTAAAAAATGAATAAAATAAAATAAATAGATTTTCTTGGTAGCAACTAAATCTTCCCTACCAACATAAAATACAAATAAAGGCCTGATTGGTTTAACGTAAACACATTCTGAACCGCACCATGATATAAAGATGATCTACACTGCTGTCTTGATTTGTCACTTTCTATTTTGTTGTCCTTAAAATTCAGTGTGTGTGATGAAGTTTTTCTCCCGAATATGTGACTTTTTTATTTCCCAAGAAATAAAAAAAAAGATAACTTTCTATACCAATAATGTTTTAATCTGTAATCTCATCTCTTTTTCATATTAAACCTGTGCAGAAAAGTGAAAATGTATGTTTTAGGCTCATAGTTGTCTATTTGTGTCACCTCAGATGTGAAGAACCTGGAGAACTTCCACCTGGTGGAGAGCGTTCAGGAGCAGGTGAATGCAGCGCTGCTCGATTACGTCATGTGTAACTACCCGCAGCAGACAGATAAATTCGGCCAGCTGTTGCTACGGCTGCCTGAGATCCGTGCCATCAGCCTGCAGGCTGAGGAATATCTGTACTACAAACACCTTAACGGTGACGTTCCCTGCAACAACCTGCTCATCGAGATGCTGCATGCAAAACGAGCTTGAACAAAGCATTTCTGAGTCAACACAATGCACGCACTGTTCTCAGACAACACTCTTCCAGTCCAGCATCAGCAGCAGCCACAGCATTGCAGAACATGCTCTCAGATGCCTCCACACACCAGTGCTGTGCTTACACGTCACGTTTCTGTGAATGTTTTGGGCCAAAACAGAGAAGAAGGACAGAAGAAGTCGATAAACGCTTGTGGGTAATTCTGGGGAATGCATTTAGCTCCTGATCCAACAGAACAGTGATGTAGTGACTTCTGATGTCTTGGTACAGTTCAAAACATCCCCGGTTTTGTGAGCAGCTAAACTTAAGATATAATTATTTCAGCTCACTGAGACTGAAACTTGAGGGTTTGCGCTGGCACATTTCATTTCTTCACCATAACCATAACTTGGACCTGTCATCGCTCTTGACAGTCAGCTCATGAGCTGTAGATTGAAGTTATCTGGATCAGCTGATTGTGACTGTGCCACCTGTCAGAAACGTGCTTATTTAATGACATACAGTATAAACAATACAAATTTATTCAAATTGCCTGACTTTCTTCCCCTATGTGAAAATAAGTCAGTTTCTGAACTTTTTACCTCTAAACCAGTACTTGTTCTTTCATTTCTAACTTATTAAACACTTATGTTTATCAGTATGGCTTCATTGATGCAGTGTTAGAGAAAGGAACACTATAAGATCCTTTTTGTCCCCCAACTCAAACCCCCTCATCACAACGTGGAAGACATTGTTGCAGAGCCAAGATGAAGCAATACTGCCTCAGTCCAAACCAGACCAAAGCCTGCTGCAGAAAAAACACACAATCTTATTGTCAGTATTATGTGAGTCTTGGCTTATTCTATTACCATGCTAGCTAACTGATGTGCTGATGTGAACTATAACATGTAAATAT
>JAOTRN010000003.1:20101543-20120821 GCA_028566695.1 Bagroides melapterus | reverse complement strand
AAATCTGTTCTTCTGGTTTACTTTCTTCAGTGTGTACAGTTTTCATCTTGACCAGTACTTAACATGTCGTGAGACACTAAAATCAGAAAGGAATCTCACTTTATATTTGTGGTTCAGACAGTTTGGTCAATTTGATCAGTTTTAACTGACTGTGTGAGCTATATTTTTTTGTTGTTGTTGTTTTTGGGTTGTTTTTTTTGTTGTTGTTTTCTAAATGTATGTCAATGCGGAGGAGTGCTATAGTGTCTAAACATAATTTATTGTGTACTGCTTTTGCCCATGTGTGTAAGCACAAGGACAGTCACCATTGATGTATTTGTACAATAAAGCATGTTTAAAAAAAAAAAAAAAAAATGTATAGACGCAAGCTCACGAAACATCTGTCCATTTCTGATATGAGAGGCACGTTCAAGTGAAGTCATGTGACTGTGGCAACATCTTTCTCAGTATTTCCATCTCAGCTGTGTGTCTGGTTTATACCAAAGACAGCATCTGCCCTTTGACAGTTACCTGATCTACATCTCAACTAACGAGCAACAGATCAGATCAGCGCTTATCATCATCGGCTGATCAGAAAGGCCGGTGTGGACGGCTAGCTGGAGGGGCTGGGATGTCTTTCACAAGTATTGGGTCATGATTAGTGTTGGGTCAATAATCATTCTGGACATTAATGAATGTTTTCCTCACTTATTAATGAAAGTAATTATGGTGGTCTCATTATATTTATTGAATTTTGACATGAAAATAATAAAAAGCTCTTTACTTTGTATATATTAGCATTGTAAGTTGTGTCATCTTTCAAATATGTCTTTATAATAGAAATCATGTCCCAAATCTACTCATGACATAATTGACAGCATCTGAGGGCCTGAGGGCCTTTACATTTATGGCATTTTCATCATTTTATCTCATTAAATACAGTACAGCCAAGCATTCGAGGGTTAATTCCAGGGTGTGCTGTTAGATAACAGTAATAAACACTGGGGTGGTGTAATAATACTTTAACACCTAAAAGTGGATTATTGTCTTATAAAGCATGACCTGAAGTCTCACCGTCATCTCTTATGTTAATTAGACTAAAGAATATGTACTGTCCATGAAGACACACTGACACCTGAGACTCCTTAAAGGCTAAATAAAAGTCTCCTAACAGAAAATGTCATCTTTTTCTTTGTTGATTAAACAGTTTTTGTTAAAAAAAAAAAAAAAAAAAAAAAAAAAACAGTGCAGTGCAGTGTTGTCTGAATTCAACAGTAATATTACAGACATAAGTACAATGTTGTACATATATAATGTTATAGATCACTTCATGTAATCTGCAGCAGACAAAAGTCTAAGTGTTGAAATTATGAGCTACTTGCCCTGAATGCTGTCATGGAGCATTTCATTACACACCTTTCCCTCACATTTGAACAAAATATTAACACAAGAATTTGCTCATTTTCTATTTAGATATGAATAATTTTATTTTATATTTACATAGGATGTAAAACAGGTACAGGTACAACAGATTTAATTATACATACTCTGTGGGTCAAAAAAGTCGACACACCTGATAAAACTAGTTATGTATAAAGTGAAGCCAGTTTAATCATGTCAGATCTTTTTCCACCGTGTGTGAGATCAACTAACAAAATTAAAGTGAAAAACAGCAAGAAAATATAAGTACAATTATTTATATTGGGTTCATGTTTTAACAGTACAGAACATCTATCATAACTGGGGCATGAAGACGTTTATTATCCACTAAGAGAAGTAGGTTAATTCCTCAGAAACAATATCAATGTGCATGTATGATATACATAAGGCCATCTAAGGTGAGAACCATGCTGCCCCATGATCGCTCGTTAATAACAGGGATGCCAGGGTTCATTTATTGTTTGTATATACAATGTGTTTGCAGATGCCATAAAACTAAACAAACATTTTGCCCATTTTCTTTCAGATATATGTGAAAAAGTAAGAATGTAGGTTTCAGTTAAAATTCTAACTGTGGAGACGAATCTAACACGTAGCACGAGAGCAGCTCTGAGCCCAAGGGGGCATGGAGACTGCAGGAATCTGCTTTTCCTTCTCCACACTGGATTCTGCTATCCTAAAACACAAACATAAAACCATAGACATGAATGTGAGTTAAATAAGGCAGTGCTCAATGATAATAACTGTTTGTGTAAACACTATATGAAGGGGTGATGTTGTTCGAACACTGTATGCACTGGCAGCTCAGCAGTGGGGACAAACATATTAAACATTCACTACACAATTATAAAGTCCTCATTCACCACTTCAGCTTATATATACTGATATATATAAGTTTATAATACTAATTATATTTGTCACAAGATGAGCTTAGGCGCAGGACATTTGACACAGTGACGTTAATATTATATTCTAGTGGTCAAAACTGAGAACTGCACCAACTGAGGTGAGGGTCACGCCGCCTCATGCTCGCGCCTTAATAATAGGTTTGCCAGGGTTCATGTATTGTACACCAAATTGGGCTATTAAAATTACTTCTTCTTTTCTAACAATTCATTTAAAATTAAATATACTGTATATTATGTATATAAATATATTATATATTTATATATTTATTTATTTATTTATATAAATGTCCACCAACAAAGGCAAAGTGTAAGTCTAAGTACTGAACACAACTGAACAAAAATAGAATGCAAGATGACTGTACAGTGACAATACACAAGACAATATACAAGTCTGAAAATCAACAATATGAAATTTCTTCAATCATATGCAGCTCTTTATATAGAATATTGTATAAAATCTCTATAATGAAGTGTAAGAATTAAGGTTAATCCAAGTGTATTTGCTTGTTAATGCTAAACTTTACCTCAACATGCAAAAAAAGAACTACATTTGAAAAGAGCTACAGCGAAGGTCACCGACTTTCATTTAAATACATGTATTATGTATAAGTTTGTCTCAAAAGATTGACACCAAAAACACTGCTTTGTGTTTTGTACGTTATGATGTTATTAGTCATTAGGGAAAAACGGGGGAATATAAGTACCTGGGCCTCGCTTTCAGACATTCCATTAATTACTTGGACAATGGCACAACTTTAGAAGCAGAATTTTCAATTTTAAAACCAGGACAAAAAACAGGGAGATGGAGAAAGAAAAACGAACGCGTATGTATTCAGCTCCTTCATGCTATACTGGCACTTAAATCCTACAGACCTTCCATAAAAAAGACTCAAGGTTATGTACGATTGAAAACCCCCACAAACAACCACTTCAGAAATCCATTTAGACTCAGTGCAGGAGCATCTAATTCAAACATGTTGTTCGGCTAAAATGGTTGCATTCTGTCTTCAAAAACTCTACTTCTTCCCACTCATGTTGATCTGGCCTCTTTGTAAAAGCGATTAAACTCTCATCTTCTGAAGTGAAGACACTATTACAGGAGACCAGATGCTTACTTCAAACAGGCCGTTAGACACAAAAAAATGACCTTTTGTTGTCAGAAATGTTTGGCTGCTGGGGTAATAATATACCAGCTTGCTCTGAGGAGTACGATGATGGAGTGCATTCCTCGTGGAAACCATGTTTCTTGTCATATCACTGAACATTCAAGAAATTCGGATGAAAATGCTTCAGAATCCTACCATCCGTTTTTCCCTAATTAACCAATGAACTTTCCTCCCGCAGTGAAGCTGCAGAGGAGTGATGGCCATTTTGCCACACTGAGATGTGAAACATAGAAATGTGCAATTATGTTGAAATAAAAAGAAATGTGCAAATACTTCGAGTTGCCTTTGGAGAAATTTAGCCCTTTAAAATGAGAGCTGGGTATATCCAAGGTCAGAGCTTCATTGTGTTTCATCAAATTGAATCCAAGCAGATTCAATGGTTGAGTGTTTCTTTGTTGGCTGACAATGGCAGCGTGGTCTTCAGACACAGCATGTTTGATAAATCAGCTTCATAATGTCATTCAAGGTCACCTCAGGTAGCCTTGAGGGCCAAGTGTGTGTCTTTACCAAAGGGAATAAGATGTTCCCTTTAAAATCACGTGTCTAGATTTTACCACAATACTGATGCCAACACATGCCGATTATATGAACAAATAGATTTTAAAAAAATACCCAAGACTCACATGTACAAACACTCAGTAGAATATAAACCCTGGAAATCCATATATAGACCCCCATGTGGTGGAGCTGTGTGTAGAGTGTAAAGCATCATGTAAAGATGTGTGTGTAGAGTACAAGCAGCATCTCCAGTGAAGCCAGTCATCCTTGAATTGTGACCCAATCATGCAAACATCAGAGAGAAAAAATGGAGCAGAAAAAAGTTCATGCAGAGAGAATCGCATATCAAACTAAATAAACAAGCCAATCACCCCAAAACCCCTCATATGCTGTCTCACATGCACACACTGGAAAGGAAACACCAGCTGGGGATCAGACACTCATGACAAACTGTCGTTATAAAGCTGAAGCAAAATCAGAAGGACACATTAAAAAGAGTTACATTTTTAAATAGTGCATTTATTGAAGAATGAAAAGAATTCTGGCAGGTAGCTCCAAAAAAGACATTTTCACATTCATAGATGTGTTTTTCACCCCAGTACAGTATGCACATTTTCTATCAAGGTTAATGAGGAGCTGAATTTGGACTAGGTCCTGTCCTTGATTTATTCTTTTTGCTAAACTAAGCCACTAAACGTGTTTTTATCTGCTGTCAGGTACCTCAAACACATTTCTTAAACCAGTCGTTTCAACCCACGCTTAACAGAGGACAATGACAGAAAGACAGACCAATTTGAGGATATCTCAAAAAACAGCAACAAAGCTTAAAAGCCGACTAGATGCAGAAGATGAGAAGCACAAGCAAGTTTCTTGCTTCTTTTGTTTACACTGGTTAAAAAAAGTGTTGAGAAAGACTTGGCACTTCTCCTCGTCTTTTTTCTTTGATAAACAGCTGTTCATAAACACCAGATAGGAAATGAGCACTTATTTAGTCTGCCAGTAGCTCCTTGGAGACTGTGCGGTGGTGGCGTCCCAACTGCAGCTACCTGATATCAGAGGCCTGTGTGAGCCGAGTGAACATGACACACTCAGAAAAAAAGAGCCACATCACATGGGCCAGAGCTCTGGACCATCAAAGGGAATGAGACTGGAGCTCCAGGGACCTGCATCTGTTCCAGCATGCTGAGGCTGGATCTCATCACCTGCTGAGAGAACAGGAGAAGCCTGTCAAGCTGTCATTGACCTGTGGCAGGCTTGGCCACCCCCTCCTGACACTGATTTGCTGAGAGTGTGCACGTAATGTGTGTGTACTTGACAGGAGGTCTCACGTCTTGACTTCATAGCATTTGAGTGTGTGAATTGTGTGAGTGAATGAATGTTATGGATAAATGATTGGCTGATAGAGAATTCAGTGATGATCACTGCATCTGAAATTTCAGCAGACTTTAACAATGACAGAAAAAAAGTGCAACAGGATAATCTCACTGGTATAGACCTAGTATAATAACATAGAGTACATGGAAATTATTATTCAGAACTGCAATTCTATAAAATTCTGTACTAAAAAGTTCTATATATTCTGTTATATAAAGTTCTATAAAGTTCTGTACTAAATCTATTTATCCTCTAACTCTAGTGACCACTGCTTTCTGCAGAATAGCAATTTGCTTTAAACTCATCATTAAATAATGTCTCAAAATCATATCTGTTGTTCTTCACAACTGTACCCCAAGTCTTCCCTTGAAATCTACTGCCCGTCTGATGTAGACTCATCTATTATCAAAGACAACAAAAGCCACTACTGATATTATGCAGTTTTACTCCTTACTATGATGAAGCCTGAAGTTGAGCAGGAGAATTTTGATCCATGAATGCAAGTCACAGAAAGAGGAAGGCCAGAAGTCTACAGCAGGTGAATTAGATCAATACTTTTTCGCAGACAGAAAAAGACAGTCTTCTTCAATGTGAAAAAAACGCTTCTGGCAATAAGCAGTGTAAGCTACAAAGACTGAGAGAAAATTTTGCCTGGACTAAACACGTTAGACAAAATCACACATGCACATTTAAAGCTCTGACCAAACGGTGCCATCACTTAGCAAGGGAAAGTGATGATCAGATAAAAATGATAAAGACTGTATTTATTTAAATAATACTCATTTATTGTGTAACAATTAATGATATTTTAAATCAAGCATGTTTTACAGTAGTGCACTGGGCAATGACACCATATCACAGTTCCAAGGTCTTTCATTCGATCTGTGGTGAAATTCATCCTTTTAAAATGAGATAATATGCACACATGATTAAATCTGTGTCTTTGCCGAGTTTTTGTGTATGTTCTTCTCACGTCCATTTGTGTATACTCTGACTACTCTAAATTACCCTAGGTGTGAAATGGTGTCTGTACATGATGCACTGCAATGACTGGCTTCCCATCCAGGGTGTATTACTTTTGTGGACTGAATGTACCTTGGAAAGGTTCCAGATCAATGAATGAATGAAATCAAGTGTGACCACAACAGCAATATAAAAATACAGTAGTATTTCACCAGTAGTATAAACCCTTTGCATTTCAGTACAGAATGCCTACAGGAATGCCTACACCTCTTCTAGTGTGTGTGTGTGTGTGTGTGTGTGTGTGTGTGTGTGTGTGTGTGTATAAAAGAGAGAGTGAGTGAAAATATTGAGAAATAGTGGATCTAAAAAGTTTATGCGGGGTTGTGTTGTGTTTATGTGTAAACAATGCAGCTAATGGAGAAGCATGGAGGTGATTTCATCATGCTGTGATGCCACCTTGAGCTCCTGTGCTAAGGAAATCAGCAGCTTTATATCGTTTTTATCAAGTTTATATCTGCTTAAGTTCATACCTGCTACATTTTGCTTTGTTCTCTGTTTATTCATGTTGTGTCTTCACCCACATTTTTATGGTTTATGGTCCAATTGTGTAATGTTTGTTTTCACCTGTTTTCAATTTTCATCCCTGATTTGTTCATTTATCAGTATTAAATTCTGATGATCTCTCTGAACCAAGCCTTGTTTCTTGTTTCCTGCTCCCTGTCTAGCTCAGTATTTATTCTTGTTAAGTCCTTTGATAATTTCTCTGAATTTCTGTTCAGTTTCAGTTTTCCATGTTTTTTGCCCTAGCCTGTCATCGTTGGTTAGCTGAATGCTCAACCTCTGCCTGTTTGTTGAATTCTGACTTTGCCTTATGGTTTGGATTGTAGCCAATGTGTTTATATTAAAGACTGCTCCACCTGCACTTGTCTCTGCCTCCGTGTTTCCATTCCGCCCACATGACTGAGGTATCAACACCACCGTCCAGTGACAGCTGCTTTTCTTCATCTGGGACTGGAGATCTAGTCAAGTTCGAGGGGAAACCAATAGTCTCAAAAGTAGAAAAACAGGAATGGCTTCAGGAATGGTCCTCTAAGAGCTCTGATCTAAATCCTACATGTAATGACCGTAGGGCTGTGCACAGACAATCATCTTGCAATTTCATATATTTTGCAAGGATAAGTAGAATAAAATAAATTGTCAAATTTGAGACTTTTACCTAAACAGACTGAGTGATGTCCTGTTGTATAAGCAGAAGGTGTTTTAATAAAGTATGGCGTCAGAACACTTATTTAACCAGGTAATATGATGTTTTTTCTCTTTTCTCCTAAAATATTTCTATACATTTTTCAATTCATTTTTCACAAGAATTTGCTATATCATATTAATCTGTGATTTTTTTTATAGAGGTCTGTAAACTTTTTATATACACTGTGTGTCTCAGGGTAGATTCTTCAGTGAGCTGAAGAAGAATCTACTGCTATTTTCTCACCATGGATAGGTTTTTAAAAAACAATCCCTTTATCATGATTTCATTTATTTTGTAAAATACTGGATGTTTTAGCTTTTTGTGCAGAAAAGGGATTTACAGTACTATAGATAGTTACAATACTTAGAATATAAATACTGAAAAATCTGCAGAATTTGTATTCTAACCAAACCATTCAATGAGCCATTATGCCCTGTGGATAGGGGTGAGATTATCCAGGAAGAAGGCACTCCCATCGGGAGATATATGTTTCAGGATGAAGAAACTTTGTACTGATGTGCAGTGATTCATCCCTTTAAGGTGACATGTTGAACCACACCATGCCACAAAACCTCCCACACAGCACAACAGACCAAGAGTCAAGCCACACGTGAGCATGGCCGGAACATTTTTATGAATGATCATATTATGTTTTTCCACATCTCTGTAGACCCATGCGTGTGTTGGTGTTTACCACTGAATTCTCACAGGTACAGCAACTGATTACTTCCTACATAGACATGAGGTTCATGAGGTCCAACATGATGACATGCTTTTCTGTTCACCATGGAGGTGTGAAGCTGGTGTTAGCTCAAAGCTCTCTTGGCTTTTACGTCATCTCCCTTCTCTCATCATAAGGTATTTCTGCCCCTAGACCTTCCACTCCATGCAGCATAGATTTCTGACGTTAAATCAATTTATCCACCTCATTTCCATAAGAAGTCATTTCAGAATAATAAGAATAGCTAAGAGATTAATTTGAACATGACTGAAAAGCTTGCAGTCACCTTTTTTCGAGCATCTTACAACACTCAAAACCTGACTCAGCCACTCCTTAATTTTCATTTCTGTGAACAAGTCTTTCAGGGTCAGGTCTTTCAGGTGAGGGCTTTGTGATGGCTACTCCACTATTTTAAACCATATCTTAAAGACATCTTGTTACTCCATCATCATTGTCAGTTGCAGCCAAGTTCTAACTTTCTGGCTGATGTCTTCAGGTTTTGTTTTATATTTCTATATAATCCTTTGTTCATTATGCCATATGGGGTTTGTCAGTCCTTTTCTCAGCAAAACATCCCCACAACATGATGCTGCTACAACATGCATCATCCTTTTTCCATTACGGCTAAACAAGTCTTTCACTTATTTCTGTTTCATCTGACCAGAGAACACTCCTCCAGAATTATGGTGATCACGTTTTTTATGCCGATCTTGGCACCCAATACCTCTCATCTTTTACCAGTTCATATTTGTGTTTGTTTTCCTTGGGGTTCAGCTAAAGCTTTTGGGCCGAAGTTTGCTCATCAGATTTTTTTTCTGAGGTTGTTTGGAGTTGATATATTTGTTTATGGTATCAAAAGGCACTTTCTGTAATGGTAGAACCTTCTAAAGAAGTCATTGATCAACTGGAATACTGATACAGTAAAACAGAAATAAAACTGCCTCTAATCCTTTGTTTTAAAATGACCTCTTAAAGTAGCATATTAAAAACTGACATTGAATATAAAGAAATTTACACTCAGTTTTGAGTAACGCACACTGTTATAAAACTGCTTTACATGATTCCAAATACAGATTTAAATTTGTCTGAGTAAATCAGATTTAGTGATATAGAGTTAACTTTGAAAACACTTCTCACACAAACTATTTCCTATTATTCCATTTCTATATTTCTTTTATATCTGAATAGAAAAACAGATATGAATATTTTAAGCACTAAACAGCTAAATATAAAGAAGTATTTTTTTAGTCAATGCATAATTTTTCAACAGAAGCAAATTATTTTAAAAATCCCACAGGCCTCTGAGTGGAAGTGCTGATTCTGTTTTAGCACCATATCACACCACGGTATTCCGATGTCAAGATATTTTCATTTTATTAAACAAGAGAAAAAAGTCCTCAGCAATAAAATACAGAAAAAAAGGTTAATTGAGGTGAACATTTATATGAATGCATGAAAAAAAGGTTCTCTTCTTTGTGAGACAAGTAAAATGAGGGAACGGTATTATTAAGCAGCTTTGTAGTGTTCAGGCAGGTAAGGAAGAGTGTAGAGCACAAAGCAAAACGTTAATGAAGTGCAAATATTTCAAATGAAAAGCTTGTTGAAGTGAAACTGACTAATGTCCTTAACCTCATATCACAGGTTTTATGGAAGGGGCTTGATAGAAGGTTTCAACTGTTTACTTTTGGTTTGTTCACATTTGGTACAGTTTAGACAATGAGTCAGCAATAAAAAGAATCTTTTTACATTTTTTATATGATTGAATAAAATTCCTTATTTGTAATTTAAATTGTTTTTAATAAGTCAGTTTGGGCATTTTCTAGATTAGTTGATTATCAAAAGGAGGTGTAGGAGAGAGAGAGAGAGAGAGAGAGAGAGAGAGACCTTTGGCACCAAGGTCTATTATTTAAACTTATTGAAATTTATATAGAGTGCAAAACATACATCATAAAAACAATGTACCAAACAATAAATGTGCAATTAAAATTGGAAATAAACAAACTGAATTCTTTACTCAAAGTCGAGGTGTGAGGTAGGGCTGTCCACTATCACTATCAATTCATCATATATTAATGAATTTTCAAAATCACTAGAACAATCACCAGCACCTGGCCTCACACTATGACTCCAATATATAGTTCCTTCTCTATGCAGATGACCTGGTCATGTTGTCTCCTACAGAGGAGGGTCTACAGCAGAACCTCAACATCTTGCATAGGTTCAGTCAGACCTGGGCCCTGACTATAAAACCCAACCAAAACAAAGGTTCTAACCTTTAAAAATGGCCCACAGGTCAGGGAAAGAGTGAATTTCACCCTCGGAATGAACAAAATTGATCATGTCAGAACAGAACAGCAGAATATCTGAGCACAATCAGAGACAACAAGCTGAGGAACACATTGACAAGGGGCAGATACAGTCAGAGCTGAGAGCAAGAGAGAGAGCGAGAGAGAGAGAGAGAGAGATACAGACAGAGCTAAGAGCGAGCGAGAGAGAGAGAGATACAGACAGAGCTGGCTGCCCACAGAGCAGTTCTGTCTATACTGTAGTCAAGCAGAGGTGGAGACAGAGCTCCATCTGTTCTAACTATGTAGAAACAATTCTTTCCCAAATTTGAAATGATTTGTCCAGATTTTATTAACCTGAACTACACAAAACTCCAACATCTGCTGGGAGAAAAGAGAGACTGCATTTCCTTAGTAACTTGGTACATCTATAGCTGTCACAACAAGAGGGAGGAGTCGAACAATCAGTAATCCACATAAAACCACACCTCAGTTCTAGCTATAGACTTTTAACTTTTATTTTGCTATTCTTTTGTTTGTTGGTTTATTTGTTTGTTGATCTTATTTTGTTTTCATTCATTGTAATTTTAAATGCAAAAGATGTAAAATGTGTCATGATAACAAAGCTCATTTGAATTGATTTGAATTGAGAAAAGAGAGAGAGAGAGAGAGAGAGAGAGAGAGAGAGTGTGTATAGGTGACAGTTGTCACACAATCACGTCATCTCTGTCATGTCACACTTCACTGTAGATGCTGACTTAGCCTCAGTGTTGTGTGTAATAGACTAGAGGTCACATCCAGGTTGGTGTCCTGCAGATCTAATGGATTTATCTCAGACTCCTGACTCACATTTGGAAGTAAACAGGAAAATGCTTGCAGGAAGGAAGTTCTCTCTCTCTCTCTCTCTCTCTCTCTCTCTCTCTCGCTCTTTCTTTCCAAGTGCTGTAGATTAAGCTGGACGCAGCTCAAGTTTTTGATAAGTACTAAAAATTGAGTAACAGCAGAAAGGTTTAGGAGAAAAGAGCGGCAACAGAAACTGCTGGAAGGCTGCAATTCATCTTTTCACAGCAGCATTGAGAGTATTTACTCAAATACAAGATTTACTGAGGTCTACTTACTATCGACTTCAATGTCAATAAAATTACTAGTCAGATGATAAGAACATCAGACATTAATATTAAGAACACACATTTGTATTAATTTCCATTGTGCAAATGCCTATATAAAATATGATATAAATTTGTATTATTTATTGATTATACTATGAGATATGCAGCAAATTACATTAAATACTCAGAAATGCACGCTGCACTTGATCTCTTTGCGATGGTCACCAGCTTTAAAACACTGAGCTTGAGGTCAACACACGGCCTGTAGGAAGTGATTTCATGAATGAAAAGATGTCAGCTTGTTTTCTTTTTTTCCTTTCCTGTTGTGCTCTGATAGCAACTTCCAACCTCTGTAGTGGGAGTGGAAGTGGGGTGTTGCTCTCCAATCCACCCACGGCACAGGCGGAAATGTCCATCACACACACGCCACTATTTCAATGGTTCAGGGGTGAAAAGGGGTGGAGTCAGGGCAGAAGAGCAGCTCTGCATGAATGATTAATCAACATTCAGTCGCCAGGATGAGTGTTTCCTTCCTTGCTTTTTTATCTCTTACATATTTCAGACCCATTCACAAAAGACACATAGGCTGCCAGGACACAGTGACCTGCACTAGTGGGTTTAGTGTTGATCACAACGGATGAGCAGTTAGAAAATGTAGAGCAAACAGTAATGGAAAAAATATACAAACGAGGCAATCATCTCGCACATTACATCCTACAGAATACAACCTAATCATTCCAGCATAAGCCCTCATTCTCATTGCTGACCATTGTCAGGAGTGCAGCGACAGACATACTGTCACTAAAGGTGTCTGCGTGGGCTCAGGAGTGAGTGCTGGTGGTCTGTCCTTCTTCCTGCTATAGCTTTTGACATTGGGATTCAGGTGGCTGCAGCAGCGTGACATAAGTTGTTCACCGCTTTCTTCCTCTACTCGTTGAAAGATTAGTAGAAGCAAGTGTCCTGTCAGTGATGGCCCCAAGTCACAGGAAATAACATCAGTGGCTGGCCACGTCTAACAAGGATGTGAGACGCCCCGATGGCACATTAACGACTGGCCTCAGACGACCAGCCGCATCTCCAGAACAAAAGAAAGCACAGCTGCTTTGATGAGAATTGGTTTAAATGGGAGGATAGCAATAACAATAACACGGGCACCACTTCAAAGAAGTGAGAGCTTTGGTACACTTCGGCTTTTAAAGCATTTGCCGACTTTCTTTTAAAAATTGTGTAGACACTATTTTCAGTAGATCTTGTGAGAATGCTTAAGAAGTGAGCTTTGCACTTATGATCATTCTGTTGTTAATTAACAATACAGAGCAACCTGTTGTGAGAGACGACTGCAGGTTAAAGTGTCGCAACAGACAAAAGTCAAAATCCGTGCATCAGGAGAGGAGGAAATGCACATTCCACTTGAGAATTTATCTCTTCCCGTCGCCTGAATGAGATGGCAGACCTCTCGTGTGCCTTTGCAGAGAGTATGACAACATGCTGCAGGTGTGAAAAAAATTATTGCAGCACCTCCGCTGCTGATTAACATGCGTGCGAATCAGGAGATCTCTGTGGGAGAGGGAGGCTGTGTGTGTGTGTGTGTGTGTGTGTGTGTGTGTGTGAGTGTGTGCAAGTAGGAGAGAGAAGTCCTGTGGCTGACAGCAGGTCCCTGGTCAGGATATGTAACCGCACACTGCCAAAACAGGAAGCTCACAACTCCCTTAGTGACTGACACACCCTGGCTCGCTGGTGGTCCACACAGAATCCATGCTGGACTGGGAGACCTCATTAAAAGTCATTTGTAGTTTGTCCTTCTCAATCATTTTAAACAACAAAAATTAAAGACAAGTGTTTTGTCCATGTCTTCTGAATCTCAGTGACGTTCAGTGATTAATATTCTAATCAATGTCATTTAATTTATTTTTACTAATAACCTGTAAATCACAAAATATACCAGACTAGCAATCCAGATGAAATTATGTTCCATGAATGTGTTTGTTTGGCAGAACCAGGGTGTCTTTTCTATTCCCTAAGTTGATTTGAAAGGGGAAAAAATCTGAAGGACACAGAAGGCCTAAATTATAAGAGAGTATGAGGTACTCTGTGTCAAATGGAATCAATATGTTGAAGTTTCAGCACATGAGAGATTTAAAAGTATGAAAACACCAAACATCGCAGGACATGCCTGGTGTTTTGTGGGACTTTGGCACAGCTGAGAATGATCAGTAGTTGTGCGTCTTGGGATCTGTCGCTCTGTGCTACAACAACAATTAGTGTAGATCGTTTGTGCATGTTCTTGTGAGTATAATTGAACCCCAGACCCCACCTCAATTTCTTCACCCTGGCTCTAACTCTCTCAGGACTCCTGTGACCTTGCTCATGGAGAGTTCTTGAAATCCAGGGATTTCATATATAATTCCAACATTACAGCAAAACATATATACTTGGTTATTGTTTTATGATTGCAAGTGAAGATGTAGGAGATGGGGACATTGAAAATGCTGCATAATGGAGTCTGGCATAAGAAACTCAGTGTAGGTCAATATAAATCACGCTGGTCCCATACAGTGAGGACACACTAAGGAAGCATTTCTTATGCTTGCCACCAGAGGGCCACCACCTTGGACATTCATTTTGTGTTTTAATGAATGTACACAATGCAGATTTTTTTTTAAATAACAAAACAGGATCAAATTATTAACCTTCTGACTGTGTACAAATATGTTGTTTTCTAAGGAAAGCTACAGGTTAAACCTCATGTGAACAAGGCTACGCAATAAAATGGAGACTTACCTGTCGAGTCTTGTGAGTGGCACTAGTGAGACAGCTGAGATCTTCTTTCAGCCTGTCATGGACACAAGGGATGGAGAAATGTCCTGTGGAGTATGACAAGGTCGCATGAGTCAGTGAGAAGCCTGAATCACACACACACACACACACACACACACACACACACTGCAAGCCTGCAATCAGGTCCACAAACCATGATTTAGGTCTTGTGTCCATGATTTATTTATTTTATTTTTTATTTGTTTTTTATGATTTATGATTTATTTTAATATATTTTGTTCTCATCGTTTGATTGAAAGTTTTGCTAATGATCCGGTAATTTGGATAAACAGCTTTATTCTGTTAAAGGTTCCAAAACTCAACACATTCACACCAAGAGGCAATGTAGTGTAGCTGATCCAGAAGGAGCTCATCCAGATTTCTGTTAACCTCCAACCCACTTAATTTTTATAATCAATTTGAATAGCTAAAAAGCATAAATTGTGTTTAACTTTTTCTAAAAGTCTTCACTAATACTGTAGAAATCAGCAGATTGATGTTCCCCACTGCTGAGAGCTGTGTCCCAAACTGGTAGAGTTCTCTGGGTTCACATAAATCTATCACATGTCTGAGGGCTCACTGGAATGTATATTGTGGCTAAGTGAGATGTACAGTCCACACTAGTCCAATCTCATGTTGAGTTAAGAACAAGAGGCTTTCAGTTCTGGCTGAATAAAACTCGTTTTCTGTTGCTCCTCTCTTCTTGGCAGATTCAACAGTGTCAGAGTGACCGATACTATACTGGCATCGATGATGCTTGCTCCACTTCCACCAATGCTCAAGGTTAGTCTGGGTAATTTCTGATGGTAACACTGAGCTCTGTTTCTTCTTGTTTGTTCTCACTGGTGTGGATAGAATGGATTTGCACTAATCACACTGTTATGTAAACTTGGGTTACCTTGAGAGACATTCCTATTTTATGCTTTTCAAAAAATAAAGAACAGTACAATAAACTATGGGTAAAGCTGCGTGTTGGGTATTTTTTTTCTTTTGTAATATGGTGCCAGATCAGTCACATTCTGGAATTATTACTCCTGGTCAAACATATGCTTCAAAAACAAAACTGATTTAACATGACATCAGTGATAATAATTATGAAATACTCAAGGCTTGAAAACCGAGTCTTCATGTTAAACATGACACCAGAAAAACAAATAAACTGCATGTTCAATAAAATTTATAATGTTATCAAAGCTCTAAAAGTTTTAAAATATAAATATTTAGAAATTGAGTTTAAAATATAAATATATAGAAATATTTTAGAGAATCAAATTGTAGTTTGTTGTGTATTTTAGAATTAAATTTAAATTTTGAATAAAAATGAAATCATCAATTAGGCTATAATCAGGATAGATAAAGATATGTTGAGGCTTTTAAAGATAAACAAAAAAGATAAATGAATTAAAAACTGGAAAAAGACAAAGCAGTTTTTTGGGCTGCATCAATAGTTAGTATGAATATTTAAACAAGAAATTTGGTATTCATGAAAATCACTTTAAACAAAAAAATCTTATTTGTGCTCCTCAGTGTGTGTAAATGTATGCATAAGACGATTAACTAAAGTAAACCTCAGTGAGAAAGAAAGAAAGAAAGAAAGAAAGAAAGAAAGAAAGAAAGAAAGAAAGAAAGAAAGAAAGAAAGAAAGAAAGAAAGATCTGTACCTTTCCAGAAATGAGTACAACAGTTTTATTAATGTATACTGTAATGCCATCTTATAAAGGTTCATCTAAGTCTTTTATAAGTTGTGGCACTTTAATGCTGTGCAGCACTGAGAGCACTGACTCTGTTATGTACAGTATACACACTAGTGTACTGTGTGCCAGCATTAGGCTTCCTGTGAACTTTCTATAACACATACTTCCAAAAGCATGTGGACACCTGACCTTCACATCCATATATCGTTTTAAAATGTATATTTTATAAAAATATATTTAATAAATATATAATATAACAAAATCTATATAAATTATTACTTAATTATTATTTTAAAAAAATTGTCTCTCTTCACCAGAACAAAGAGACTCAAACCCTGTTCCATCATGACAATGTCCCTGTACACAAAACACCATGAAGAACATGGTGTGTTAATGTTGGAGTAGAAGAACTCGAGTGTCCTGTACAAAGCTCTGACTCAACGCCACTGAACACTGACTGAACCCAGACCTCCTCACTTTTACAACAGCAGTGCTATATTCTCTGAATATTTAAAAAAATAATAGCAGTTTCTCTGTGGATATTATTCCTCTTATACCACAGTCATTATTTAGTTTAGTTTCTCTGTAACTTCACAAGTTGTGTTTGTTCTCATAAAATTCAACATAAAGAAAACAGAGTTTGAGAGCTGCTGAAGGAATGACGGAATAGTTGCTAGAACACAAGTGACAACTCTAACTCACTAAAGTGTTGGGGAAACTACTGACAGTTACAATGAGCTGAAACATCTTCCATATAACATCAATATATGGATTTCTTTTAACCCATTTATTATTAGATTAAGTGGAGCATCCACCATTCACATCCCTGGGAATGAGCTGTTATAGGAACGATGACGCATTAGAACAAATACATTTAATATAAACATGTCGTTTATGTTACAATCATAAATATTCAGCACTCTGGTGCTACAGAAAATATTTAGACCCAACAATTCTGTGGTACAATTACTAAAATATTTTAAAAAAAGAAAAAATGCTGTCAAATTATATGATATAAAATATTATAATAATATTGCAAAATATCCATTTTCAGAGAAATGATTACTTATTATTAGAGTGTGATGCTTTAAAATTCTACATTACATATGTATTTATATTTTCTCTGTCAAATCCTGAACTCTTTGAAGATAATCATGTCCTGTGTCTGGATTAATGTTCTCCTGAGCAGAACCCATTTGGTGTGTTGCCATGGGGGCTACCCATCAGAAATATCTTCACTGCTCTCTGTCTCATCTACATGAGGTAAGAAGCATAGATGGGCATGAAGAAGATGTCCAAAGTGGAACGGTCAGTGGATTCAAGGAGTCCATAACTCCTGCGCTGGCAGGTCAGATGATTATGTGTATACAGGAGTGTCCATGACAAACAGACCTCCAGATTTTTCTTAAGACATACATTAATTGTGTGATCCACTATAGAGAAATACTGTAGCTAGAAAGTTTATCTTATAAAATATACCTGAAGTGTTCAATTGTCAAGAACATGCTAGCAAGTTACATTTACACTACACACCACAAACTTACAGTTAAGGGATTTTCCATCTTTATATTACATTATACATTAAATGGGCTATAAAAACTATACATGAAAATAAGCTTTTCAAACTGATTCTTTTCAAAATGACAACTGCAGCCCAAGAAACTGTGCTGACTTTTTTTTCTTGAAGAAAAGTTAAAACAAAACTTGGGTCAGGAAGTTTTTACTTTTTGGAAAAATGTGGCCATGTTTCTTGGCCAGCCAACTCTCATTCTCACACTGAGACAAGCCAGACACTGCAGGATAATCACAGTCTAATAGGAGAGAATATTGAAAGCAGCAGCTCAACAACTGGATCTGCTTTCCTATCCCTCTCTCCTTCTTCTCTTCTAAAATGTTAGCACATGGCTGCATGAGATATAGATAATTTTATGACATGGTTTTGATAATCAACCATTATAAAAACAAGAAACATGTTGCCTAGCAATCAGTTGCTGTTTGCTTTGGGGGTTTCTCGAATACAGAGGGATCCTGCTTCTCTAAAATTTTTACAAACATCATGAAGGGTCCAGCGGCAACACGATGTAAAAGAGAAATACAATTGTCATAGTCACAGCTGTTTTTGCAACTCACACCTTTACTGGCAGGCACAACAAAAATTGAGATCTAAAATCCAGCTGAAGCAGACTTAAAGCCAATCATTTCAGAAATACACACAGACAAGCTGGCATACAAGGAAACACACCTGGTGACTCTATTGGCAAGCTTTGTTTTTGTGGTGGTTGTTGTTGTTGTCGTTTGTTGTTATATTATGAAGTTAGACTGTTCCCTCTCAGGTGTCCTATTTGCCATACATGGATGTTGGATGCTGAATGAAATACATGTCCACATACCAACCCCTTTGTAATGATTTTCTGCACCTGCACATCTGCTGCTGTTTTAATTAATACTCGAAGGAGGTTCGTTGGGACTAATCAAAAGCATTGTCACTTCGTTAAAACAAACATCAGTTCTTTTCCTGATTGGGACAAGGGAGTTTGCTACAAAGACATTACTTAATCACCCCTTGTTCCAGTAAACAAGGTAAATGATCAATGTAAGGGGAAATACAGAACACGGGTAGGTCTTGTTTTCTGAAATATTGATACTGTGGTCTTTTAATAAGGCCACAATTAATTACCCACTGAGGAGCATTGTGTGATTTCAATGCTGGCCTGAGCTCTGCTGTGTTTCTTTTTCATATTTGGCTCCTTGCCGAGCTGTGCTGCAACGCCCTTGCTGATTTATGGACGACGGCTGACCTCTGAGACCGTAACACAGTGATGGGTGACTGGCTCTCAACGGTAAGCTACTGGCACTTGACAAAGTACCGGGAGCAGAATGAATTTACTTCTCTTTTCCTCAATCATCAACAGGCATGGCGGCTTGCTGCCCTGACCTCCGTCTCATCCTGACTGCTATAACAAGATCTCCTATCTTGGGCAGGAGAGCGAGACAGTGGGGGGGGAAGAGAGAGAGAGAGAGAGAGAGAGAGAGAGAGAGAGAAAGAGAGAGAGAGAGAGAGGTGGGGGTGCTTGAAAA
>JAOTRN010000003.1:20084632-20097604 GCA_028566695.1 Bagroides melapterus | reverse complement strand
TATTATTATTATTATTATTATTATTATTATTATTATTATTATTATTATTATTATTATTATTATTATTATTATAATAAAACAATATAGGTCAAAATCCGTCAGAAGCACAGCTTTGATCAGTTTGTTCAGTCTGACCGCTCACCTCTATTCAATAAAACACATATTCAATAAAAAAAAAATAAACACTCTACATCAATGTTTCAAGACTCAAGAAGGAAAATAGATTTTCTTTTATTTAAGAAAACCATAACAGTCTCTCTTAAAGGAGTATTAAAAGTAATTTTGAGGCCATATCTGTTCAAACTGAGAAAATAAGCGCATCATGAGAATATTGTCAAACTGCTGCTACAATCGTTTGATCACCTTTAACCTTCAGTCTACAGACTAAAGCATATGAACTACACAACAATTAATGGCAGGTTCATACTGCAGAAAATAGAAATGTCTCTTTTTATTCATTCTTTTACAATGTTGTGGCCAAACTCATTACTTTTCACATCTCAGTAGGCACTTGTCCTTTCCATCATCCCTTGTGATCTCTCCGGCACATAATAAATGGTGGTCTAAAGCAATGAAAAATACATTCTTTAAATGGCTTGCATTTCTTCTGCCTGCTTTATCAAAGCAGTACTTTACCTTGAAACTACATAAGGATGCTACATGTGCCACAGTTAATAATATAGATAGAACCTTACATGTGCAGGATCCATTGCTCTATGGTTTTACAATTTCCCTTTTACCTTTTTATCTTTTTTCTACAACTTTTCATTTGAGTTTGTATGTATTAAATTAAAGCAATGAAAACAAAGAAAGAAAAGAACAAAACTTCCCTATTTCAATGTATAATATAATATATATTACATAAACTGTCCGATGTCAGGCTTGGTCAAGGACAGATTCATGGATATACATGGCCACAAAGATATTCTTAATTATACTCTTAGATATTCTTAAATGTGCATCAAAATATTTCATTAAGAAAACCTCCTTTATTTAATGCTTTAATTTGATGTTAATGTTTGAAGTAAACAATTTATAAAAAAAATCTCAAAGTTGTTGTGGGATTTTAACACTTTGGTTTAATGAAGCATCATTTTAGTAAAGGACTGTGTTCACTTTGTAAACTATAAAGAGGACATATCTCATACAAATAAATTATGTTATTCTTCCCTATCAATGCCCCAGCTGTAAAAATCTCTCCCCTTCTCTTCTTTCCTGAAGAATCTAACTGGCATGCAGCCCCTTGCCAATTACTGTGATGCAACCCAATAATGTTGAGGTCAGAAAAGGCAAACGGAGCTCTGCAGTCTGCCGGGTCTGGAGAATGTTACCGTCTAAAACAGAGCTGTCATTCTGAAGTTCAAGCTCCCCACCATGTCACTATTCTTTCCTCAACTTATAATGCAGCACAGATTTCTTTGCTGTACATATCCACTTTCCCAACCACACACACACACACACACACACACATATACACACACAAAATGCATGGCAAAGCTAAAGTCAGTTCAGGCACTTACTCCCAATGGTGTAACTCAGGCTGCCACAGTCACTGGACATGGAGAGGCTTCCTGGCTGACTGGCATCAAAGTCATGATGACCCAAAGTGTCCGGCACCAGGGAGCTGCCAGGCTGAGAGTTAGTTATAGAGCTGGACGGTCTGGAACTGCCACAGTTCTGGGAAGACTCAGAGATCGTATACCATTAGACCATGCCAAACACAGTCTGTCTGCTCCAGCCCAGAAAGAAAGATGTGAGCTAGGAGAAATACCGCTAGCTGAAAGTGTTCTAATAGCTTTTACCCTATCCTTTATAACAAATGCACACTTGTGTATATGTGAGGGGTAAAAAGCTAAAGATACGCTCGTGTTGTTTTTGTTTTGTTGGACATGTTTTGTCTATTATTTATCAGTTGAGAACATTAATGATCACCATCAAACATGCATTACATTTAATGCATAATTCACTCACTTAATTTTTTCCAAGATGTACTCCACACCCTAGACACATCACATAGTTTGGCTATACGCAATCTCTTTTAGCATTTTTCATGAACTCATCGAGGTATTCGTCATCCTCCAAGTCTTCAGAAACCATGTTGCTCTTTTCACACTAGTGGAAATGCACACATATGCAGCATATAACCTGGATCTTTTCCATCCTGTATCGTGTCAAAACTTGAATTAGGATCAAAAAACTAATCTGCTTCCAATTTATATCTATATTTCAGGGCTGTCATGGACCCAGACCCTGCTAGCATTGAAAGAGGGGTCGTTTTTTATTTGGCCAGTACAACTGACAGCTTTATTCCTCTAAGCAATCTGCCACAGTGTGTACAAGTGTGAGGTCATTCAGGTCAGGAGACAGTTGGAATTAAGCACGTTAACACCAGTGGTCAGGCCTGCAGCAAAATATTAGGAAGGAAAAGAAAATGTGTTCAAAATAGTTGAAGGGTTAAACAAAATATTTACAGGTGATTTAATTAGAGTCATCAGTGACAAAGAATGTGCATATAGTGAATATGTGTGAATTCACCTTTTAAATTTATTTTTTTTTAACAATGAAACCATAGTCATTAAAACAAGGCTGCAGGATGACAATAAACTGGAAAGAGCTGAGATGACAGTCTATCTCCATACCTATGCTAGCAGCACTGGAGCATTATGTACA
Source organism: Bagroides melapterus (assembly GCA_028566695.1). Lineage (NCBI taxonomy): Eukaryota > Metazoa > Chordata > Actinopteri > Siluriformes > Bagridae > Bagroides > Bagroides melapterus. The sequence continues at coordinate 20,094,934 of JAOTRN010000003.1, read as the reverse complement.
CATTGCTCCTGTCCAATAAAGAGCAGCATATGTTCATATGGTGCTCTTAAGCATGTACAGAATCACAGCACTCTGCTAGACACTGAAATGTGTCCCCACAGATTTATGAAGCAAAACAGCGTTAGCCATTCTCAGCATTCAGCTCCCAGCCTGTGGACTTAGGAAATTGTTAAATTGCCCAGAGAGGGCAAAAGGGTCCTACTGCTAATACAGTGTGTTACAATAAATATCAGCTGCTACCTGGCACTGGGGTTTGGGACACCAGTCATTTTTTACTAGCCACAGTCTTAATGGTGTCAGATCTGTCAAGTTGGGGTCAAAGGGAAGGGGGGCTGTAGTCTAAAATCAATCTACCTTTAGAAATTGTCTCATTCGGCTCGCAATGACCAGGTGGCGCCTCCAGGCCAAGAGGGACAAACTGCCCGAGGCTATAAACCATGGCTATCCTGGAGAAGAGTTAATATGATAATTCATAAAGCAACAACTTGCCATGGTGGACTTAAAGGGAACTGTAGTGTGTGTGTGTGTGTGTGTGTTTGTGTGTGTGTGTGTGTGTGGGTGTAGGTGTGGGTGTGTGTGTGTGTGTTTGTGTGAGGAGGGACAGGGAGGAAGTGACTATTAAGTACTTTTAACCTGCAGAAGCTAAGTGATCTCCAACGAACAGCAGCACTGTATAAATACTGAGCTGACAGTTTAATATCAAGGGACAAGCTTGTGCAGGATTAGAAAACTTGTAACCCTGGACTGCTGGCTGACATTCCTGGGATTGAGGTGCCCAGAGTGCAAAAAGAGGACGAGAGGGAAGGAGAACTATAATTTATTATTATTATTTTTTTTAAATGAATAAATAGAACAAATAAATCAAATTAAAGTGATGACCAAGCAAAGAAAGATTATCTGATTCTAAATGTATACTATACTCAGCTATACTGAAGTTTTTTTTTTTTCTAAAATTATAGATATGTACTACATTTCTCTATTTTGTACTGATTATATCTTTGTATAAATTTAGTCTCAGGTAAACACAGAATCTGACACAAACCACATTATAAAGAGCTTACAGAAAAATTTTGGGCTTTTCTCCGTTCCTTGATCCTGTTTAGTGTGCTGCGAATCTGTAAAAGAAAAATGAAACATTTTCAACCAAAAAGACACTGACTCACTGGATCAGTGCTCAACGTTCAACTGTATACAGTGAAAATCAATTTAGTGAAGGAAACATATGAAACTGAGCAACGAGCAATTGCATAAAAGTGATTGTGTGTATTAAAGAATTGAAGCAGACGCAAACGTTCCAGTTTGTCATGGGTAATGGGAGATGAAAGTGACATGCCGCGCTGCTAAAGTAAGGAGAGCGATGTGTCCCTTCATCTGTCGCCTCAAAACAAACACCACACAAATAAAGTGCTGCAGGAAAGAAGCAGAAATGATTACATTTGTTCAGTAAAGGGAAAGAGAGATGTATGGAACTGCACATGTAACCACTGAGAATATGCACGTTCATAAGAGTGCTGCTAATCAAGAAAATATTTTATTGTTATGATTAATCATGAGAAATGACATTTTAATAGCATTTTGCTTAATAAGGTTTGCTATAGTGAAGCCTAGATCATAGTGTATAAAGCAAAAAACAGCTATTGTTTTATTTTACCTGTACGTTATGTGAGTTATTTGAGTATTAAAGAAAAAAAAAAACAAATACAATAAAACCGCATTAAAATGTAATAATTTAGACTTTTGATCATTAAAGATTATTCTGACCCATTTATGAAAAATTTTAATATTCTGTTCATATAGTATTTCCTTTTTTTAAATGAGAACTCTTGAACCTAAACATCTATTACAAAATTATGTTAAAATAAATGTATAACCAAACAAAATGCTGATAAATATGAAAGATTATATTTGAGTCAGAAGTTCTTGGCTGCGGATGTTTTAAACCCTACTATTACTGAATCATATTAATAACTCATTACCACATCACACAATCTTTACTCTGGTCTGTATATATATATTTACATATACAGTATACACTTGATATATCACCACTGAATAAATCCATAGTTTAAACAAATACACCGGACATGCAGCACTTTACTGTCTAAGTCTGCCACGAGCCCTGAGCCCAACCCCTCATCTTAGCTGAATATGTATTATAGCTTATTCGAGCCTGTCATCATCATAAACTATGTTGTCACACATACACAGGGTTGTGTTTTTCATAGACACTTCTCTTACCTCCCATACTGACAGAGCTAATGAAGAGACAAAGCAGCAATAGCCAACAGTAATGTTTCATATTTGATGCTTTCTGTATCACACCCCTCTCCACTGAGTCATGAACAGAAATGACAAAAATCACATCAATTTATTTCAATGGTAAAAAAAAACAATAAATTAATGTTGTATTTTTCATACTTTCTCAATGCTCAATTTTTAGCTGCTTTATGTAAAGTGTATTGGAGTAAATGTTACCTGATGATCTCCTCCTTGAATGAGACAATAGAAAATAACTTTACCAAGGAGGATACAGTAAGGTGAAGGAGAGAAGATGGTTAGAATAAACATTTCCCTACCGCAAAACGTAAATTTATAAAACCTCAGAGATAAAATAACAGAATAAACAAATACTGCTCAGGTACCGATTTTATTTTTATTTTTGTTATATTAAATTTAATCTCTAAAATCAAACTTTTTATCCACGGTGCTCGCTCACTTCTTATTCAGAATCATTCAACACTGTTATTTTTCCATATTGGACATATCTGAGGATAAATTCACTTTTATTCATTCAGAATTTCCTTTAGTGTGTCGAGTTTAAGCTTCATGTGCTAATGTATTTTTTTCCACACCTTTGGCTACACAAAGGGAAAAAAGAGAGTGAAAAATAATAATAAGTCAAGAGCAATCATAAGAAAAGAAAAAAAGGGAAAGATTAATATTATTTTAAATTTAAAAAAACACTTTAAAAAACGCATACAGCAAAGGTGTGTTGCTCACAAATCGTGAAGACCCGTGGGTCAAGGAAAGCCACTATTTGAAAAATAGATTCAGAAGCATTTAAGCAAGAATGTGGCGATGATTTATTCTAGAATGTGCAGAGAGAGTCCACAGAGAGAGACTCCACACCCTCCTCACCAAAGCTGGGCAACCTCCTCACTCTGTTTATACAGCAAGTGAAAAGGTATGAATGAAGGAAGACAAAAGGTTTAAAGGTTCATTCAAGGTAAACGTGGTGGATGTGGTGGTGTAGGGGGTGAAGGTGGTGGTGATAGTGGTGAACGTTGTGGTGAAGATGGTGGTGGTGGTGAAGGTGGTGGGTTGTCAAGGTTATGGTGAATGGGTTGAAGGTGATGGTGGAGGTGATGATGAATGTGGTGAAGATGGTGGAGGTGATGGTGAAGGTGGTGGAGGTGATGGAGGTGGCAGTGAAGGTTGTCATGGTGGAGGTGGTGGTGGTGGATGTGATGGTGGAGGTGGTGAAGGTGGTGGAGGTAATGGTGAAGGTGGTGAAGATGGTGAAGTTGGTTGTGGAGGAGGTGGTGGTGGTGAAGGGTTTGAAGGTGGAGGGAGCAGGTCTCTATAGTGAAGGCTGTGAACTTACCCACACTTACTAAGCTATGTGAACACATTCTGCATGACAATCTCTCTCCATGTAAAACATTTCAAAAAAGAGTTACCAGTAAACATTCATAAAACAAATGATAAAAAATTTTCTTTATATTGGTTGACACATATGTGCATAAAAATATAAACCCTGATCTATAACCAGACATTATATTCCCTACATTAGTCTTATTTTTATTTACTTTATTCATGTTTTCATTTGAATTTAGACAGGACGATTTACCAAAAAATAGCCGTCATCCATTCAACTGATATTTCTACCCTTACCCTTACATTTCCCTCTCAAACAGCATCTAAATGTTAATAGCCATGTTCTATGGCATTGCCATGTGATCTACCCACCGTCCTGCATATATTTATATCCTCTGTTTTCACCCTGAACTTCCACAGAAGACACCTTAGCCTGGCAGGGACCTAATGTCAGAATGTTAAATGGAGTGCTGTGAGTTTAAAAACTTAAAGAGGCAGTGAAATATTGGCCAACGTGCTTGAGGAATGACTAGCTCTTTACTCTGAGTGTCAGTGGTTAATGGCAGACCTGGATGCATATAAGTTAGCCCAAGCATGAAGGGCAGTGGGACGACCATGTGGAAAAAATAAAAAATAAACGCATATCCCTTTGGTGAGGAGCCATCAGAAACTTGTCATTTCTCTCACTCACTCAGTCAGCCTTGAGACACACTGCAGACTCACCTCCGTGTTGTACACGCCATATATCAGGAAGATAAAGAGACCCTGCGTAAAAAGGGAAACAGAAAGATCATAAAAAAAAGAAAGAAGCTGTTATGGCTTTTGTCTTTCTTCTTCTTCTTCTTCTTCTTCTTATTATTATTATTATTATTATTATTATTATTATTAGTGTTGTTTCAAGTTGCTAATTACAAACTGCTGTCTGTAATCTAATTTAAGAGTGAAACACAAATAAGTCTAATCTTTAACTTATTTCGCAGTTTGTAAAACACATTTTCTTGTATTTAATAAAAGAAACTGTAATTTATGACCTAACCTAGTCAATAATCTCAACCCAAGGATTTCTCTGTCTTTTTCTCTGGTACCTCACATAATAACATAATAACCCCTTTAAGTGCCATGCTGAAGTGTCGACTCTACAAGAGACAGACAGGAAGGGCAGACAGGAGAAAAGACAGTGTGCTAAATAAAGGAGAATCAAGTAAAAGTAGAATGACAAATATGAGAAAAGGAAAAGTAATCGAAGTGCAGAAAAAAATCTTGAATATCCAAAACAGAGGGAAGCGTGACAAAGATGCCCTTGGGTGCACAATGAGCGACCCATATGGTGGTAAATTTTTAGCTATTTATTTTTTATTTCCAACATTGTCCTTTAATACAAGGTTATTATGTGTATTTACTGTTTCCTTGTACAATATGATCCTCCTCTGCACTGAGGACCTGACTGACAAAGAACAGTTCTAAGAGGGTTTGGAAAAATCTTCTTCAACCAATAAACTTATAGACTGAATGTACAGAATCAAGAGCAATATTTTGCTTACAATACAAAGACTGCTCCACATTTATGACATCCAGCCATCCATCAAACAAGAGCTTGTAAAATCCAATTTGCCACAGCTGGAGCTCAATGTGTCACCATTGACAATTTGATGGAGCTCTGATCCAACTGTGAACTTCTGGGTGCCACTTCACTTTATTTTACCAAAGTCATATATGAAGCTTTCCCAAGTGATCCTCACTATATATTTTTGAGCTGTGTCAAAATGTGAACAGTTCCTGGATTTAAGAGTGAGCTTAAAAAACTTTGATCACTGCGTTTTTTCAAAGAGTTTTTTTAGTTTATTATTGCTGTCATTAAATATGATTTTCACCTTTTTCTTTTTAAATAAATAATAACAAACAGCATTACACAGTAACACAAGCGTTGTCATGTTAAAGTATTTTTGAGCTTTTCTACTGAACACACTGAACCCAGTAGATGATTTTGAACTTCTAATGCAGCACTGTTTTGTGTTAGATTTCCAACTTCCTTCTTTGCACTATAAATTAATTAGCATGTTTTTGATCATGACTTAGTTCAAATTATTTTTTGTTGTGTTTTAACAAAGTGGGGGAAAACATTCCATACATATTACAAAAAACCCCCAGAAGCAATTATAATGTAATTGAATTAAAAATAAGTAGCATCAAAACGATGAAATGCTTAAAAATGTTAATTCATTAATGTTGAGTACAAAACAACTATAAAAATAGAGCAAATGTAAATAGATGTTTCCTTTTGAACTCTGGAATAAAACGGTCAAAATATATGCAACCGGCTGGTAGTGTTGCTGTCAAAGTATTGCTCTAGATCAAACAAAACACATGCATTAATTACATAGGAAATTAATTAGGAAACAATTGATGAGTAAAAAAAATTCAGTAAACATTGTTCTCTGTAAACCCGTGAGATTACACTGTAGTGCAGCCATTTCATTTCATTTAAATAAGCACCACATACACACATACACACACACTCTGTCTGCAGGAAGGATGAAAACGTTCCTAAAAATCAGAGCGAGTTATGTTTTCTCACAGAGTCTGACAGAGTAGAGATAGAGAATAAAAAAAAAACACTGAAGAACCGACAGAATTAGAGCACACTGTACAGTTCAGAGTCATTACATCAACACCTATAACACTCTAAGTAACCAGAGACTGCAGGCACCATATGCTAGCATGAAATAAGGCTCTTGTTATTCATTAAAAGACAACAAAAATCCAGAAATTCACCTTGCTTTTCACTTAGGCATCTCTCATCTCTTCCTTTATGGATGTGTACCGTTGAGCTTTTACTTACTTTCCCTTTCCTGCCCCACTGTAATAAATGATAATAAATTTTCACAGATGACCACCTCGTCTTTTTTTTCGCACTCTCCTCTAATGCACAAAAAGTTGCAGGCAAAAATCCCCACCAAGCCATTTTTATTTATGATGCTGTCCTTGGTAACCGAAATTTCAATGTAGCGAGATGAAAACCATGATTAAAGAGACGCAGTGTCTAGGAGATGGGTAGTGGCGCTGGTGGTGGTGGTGGGGAGAGGGCCAGATTTCTGTCACCTGACTGGATGTGATGCCTTGTGCCACTGTAGCAATGTAAAATATTTTTTGATTGTTTATTTGATTGTAATTGCATATTTTATTAAATTTTTCAGTAAAAACCTGTCCTGACCACATAATGATCATGTGTTATTACAGTTAAAATAACCTTTGCTGTTTTACACTTATTCTCCTAAAAAAAAATCATTTCAGTTTACATAAGAACAAACTTTGGTAGTGAATGAATTACACGATAAGAAACAACAGTGACAGAGCTGAGAGAATCAGTGAGTCATAAACATGGAAAAACAAGCTAGATGACTTAGCTGATAACACTACTGTAGCAGGGTAACTTGCAAAGCGGAGCTACATAGCTAGGCTATAACTACAAACATGCTAGCTCTAGTTCTGCTTTACCACAATAATTAAATTTGTGTATATTTCCACAGATAATTTCCCACCCATCAGTCAGGTCTTCCCTATCATGTCATTGGCCCTCTTCCTCATGGCCCCTGACCTCTCATGAGCATTTTTCTCTTGTACCACTCAGGATAACTTTTTTTATACAAAATCAGTGTGAAAAATTTAAGGACGACAAAAAAGACAGAGCTGGTTGTTGCTTCATCTATAATCTCTACACTCATATCTGCAGATTATGTATAAAAGACAGCTACGGCCTCAACACAACATAAAATAGTTCAATGTAAAATATTGTCCTAGTTTAAATGTGTCAGTGTAGAAATTATAATAGTTTAGAGCACGATTTTGGAGAAAATGGAGTTGAGAGACTGGAGGGATGGAAAGACAGAGAGCTGTCAGAAAAGCTGCTTGTGATGTTCTGAATTCTCCAAAAGAAATTAGTGTAATGAATAAATAAAACATTGCTGTGGTAGGTTGTTTCTTTATCTCTCTGCATTTTACAGATTTTAACATTTTTATTATTTAACAAAAATTATAGAAAAGTCATGGAAACAGGATCTACTGTGTGGAAGGGACGTGTATATGTTCTCTGTTTGAAACCATTTCCTTAATTGTGCCCAGAGTTTAAAACAATCGCGCGCGTGTTTGCGTATGTGTGTGTGTGTGTGTGTGTGTGTTAGTGTCTGTGGGGTGTGTGTGTTCGTGTGTGTATGTGTGTGTGTGTGTGTGTGTGTGTCTGTGAGTTGAAGGCTGGGTGAGGGTTAAGCTCAGGGCAATTTTAAACAGCAGGAATCTAAGCAGCACTCAGCACTCAGCACACCTCTGTTATTAAACAGCTGGATACAGAGTGTGATAGGACAGCTGTGTGTGGCCGTGTGAAAGGTTTGTGGGGCTTACAAATAAGTAATTTTGCAGAACGATTTTCCTAGATGCTACGTAGCTTTACTGAAGGCACATCATTGCCTTCTTCTGATCTGTTCCTAAAATAAATTCAGATGGATAAATTAAACCCAAGAGCTATTATTAAGGAGCTAAATAATGGCACACGGTGCATTAAAAAAATGGTAATGGCCTAATTCTGTAGGCTTATTTTGTCTGGAATAAATTCAATAAACTTATTTCCAGGGTCGAGAAACATGCATGGCTAAAGTCCTACTTCAAAAAACTAAAGAGAAAACTGTAAAACTAAACATATATCATCCATCATCTATCCTTGTTTTAAGCTTTGACAGATTATTCAGACAAAACAATTGGTACGTCTCTTTTTATTTGGAGGACCTTATACTACTTTCAATACGAAGAGACAAAATGCTTCTAAAAAGCCTGACATGAAAAAGCAAGGAAAAATAAAATAAAATAAAATAAAAAAAAATCATTTTTTTCAAATAAAATCATTTTTAGAAAGCCTGTACTATTTAGAAAGCACTACACTAACACTATACTCACACTAAACTGACACTACACTAACACTATACTGACACTATACTGACACTATACTAACACTATACTGACACTATACTATATTGACACTATACTGACACTATACTGACACTATACTATATTGACACTATACTGACACTATAATGACACTATACTATATTGACACTATACTAACTCTATACTATACTGACACTACAGTATATTAACACTACACTATACTGACACTATACTGGCACTATACTAACACTATACTGACACTATACTATATTGACACTATACTAACACTATACTGACACTATACTAACACTATTCTCACACTATACTGACACTATACTGACAATATACTATGACTATACTGACACTATACTAACACTATACTGACAGTATACTAACACTATCCTGACACTATACTGACACTATACTGACAATATAATAACACTATACTGACACCATATTAACACAATACTATACTATACTGACACTATACTAACACTATACCCTATACTTAATAGATGTACACAATCCAGTGCTCTAGACACAGAACTACAGGAAGTGCACAGGACCTGATGTGGACCTTCTGGGTTTTTTCACACTGACTTGTGTTATATTATGAAAAAAAAAAAAAAAAGAAATAGACAATAGACATATTTGACAATGTGTTCCTTATAAAGTTTTGGTGTTATAAAGTCTATTTACAGTTCAGATTTGTTTATTAATTTTGATTTGACATCAGGCTTGTCAAGAGTTTTTATGAACTAGAGCATCTGCACATAGAATATCAGGCTACACAACTCAGACAGCTATACACACAGCTCTGATCTGTACATTTCACCAAACTTTTAAAAAATTTAAAAATAAATAAATAAATAAATAAATAAATAAATAAATAAATAAATAAATAAATAAATAAATAAATGTTGTTTATGCTATTGTAGAGGTTTGTTTTAAAAGAAAACAGGCATTTTTAGTTCATGAATGAGCTTTTATTTTTGTCAATACGCTGTAGCTCTCAGTATATCTGTCAACAGGCCACATATTGAAATATAGCTAGATAAAGTCTCCTTAATCCTTTTACCTATTAGTTAGGTAACTAGGTGAGGGTGTGTTACAAAGTCCAGTTAAAGAAAATGTGACCAACAATTAGTGTAATGAAGTAAAAGTTAAAATAGATGCAAATGAAATGTAATTATATTAAAAAAATATTTGTACTTGGTTATGTTGTGACAAATAAAGTCAAGGAGACTAAGTTTTAGGATATAAGCACCCTTCAGAGTTAAAGTAGACATAGTTGTCACAGATTATTTAACCATAAAGTAATTATGTTTTACACATAGCATTACAGTATTTTAAAAATAAATACCGTATCTGATACGAAATCAAAAGATTAGATTCACCTTCACCCGATTAACGCAGACATTACTACATCTAATGAAACGACATTCTGATTAAGTTTCACATCTGGACTGCCTGCTATCTTAAAGGTCAAGATAATAATTTTGCTGTTGCTTCTCAAACTGATGATATGACAAAATACTTCATGTGCATCAATCAACACACGAGTAGTTTGAACTCCACATAGGACTGTGAATGATTTTTAACAGCCCGAGAAAGATGGGAGACGACAACTGTCAGGCACCTCAGAGAAATATAGAAAAATAAAGAAAGCACTAAAGAGAAAGTGGTTACGGAGAGAAAAAAAAAAATATATATATATATATATATATATATATAGAGAGAGAGAGAGAGAGAGAGAGATTTTTACTACCA
>JAOTRN010000003.1:20057729-20069919 GCA_028566695.1 Bagroides melapterus | reverse complement strand
GTAGTAGCAGTTATCTTACCACAAAGAGCAAATAAGCTGTGAATTTGCGCTGTTTTGCTGCGATGGCATTGCATCTCGTCAACAATAAAGGCAGCAACCAATTTATTGAATTCAGTCAAACTAATTGTTTTTACCTGGAGATCATTGTTAACTGAAATCAAGCTTTTGTTGTTTAGCTTGAGGTGGGGTGCAGGTATCAACTATGCAGTGCCGTGCTTTGCATGATGTTACTAATAATGCGCATAATGCGTTACTTTACTCGTTACTATACAAAAGTAATATTATTACGTAATGCACGTTACTTGTAATGAGTTAAGTATATTAGTAGTTTCAGAAGGACAAATTGTAAATTTTAATCAAGTAAGAAGAATTCACCGAAACAAAACAAGACAATGAATAAATGTCTGGTCTAACTGAAAAACTAACAGAGCTTAATTCTTTCATGTGAATGTTTCTCACATATGTATGGTGTATTATATTGTCTTTATATGCTACCATTTCATGTACTACCATAATTAGGAACTGTAAAGTTGAACACAAGAGAGCATTAGTAACTGGTTGATGAATATAAATGGAAATGTAAAGAGAAAATATCCATTCGCACCGTAATGATAAAGATGACTGGGCCAACAAAACCCCAGATAACTCCGTTGTGTACACTGAGCCAGCAGTAGTTATCTGCTGAATAGCTTCCCGAGGCTGAGGCCAGAGTAATGGAGACGATCAGGACAGGCAGCCCTGCCAGAATAAAGTCATTAGAACATGTATATTAAGCTGTACTTTTGCTTCAGTGTGACTATATACAGAATGCTTTCACTATTCATTTAGATTCATTGGTCCAAAGAATAATAAATAGTGTTTTGCCCCACTGAACTATAGCAGATCCGATGACTGTTTCAGTAAAGGTCACACTTTTGATCATGAAGAAGAAACAAATCTTAATATTTACACTACTCAGCTTCACATGCTTTAATGTCCAAATATATTACACTCTTAATATTTTAGTCACCAGTAGTCTGCAAAAAATGATTAAACATCACTGGCGTACTCTCTAACCTGATCAGTATTCCTTTAATTAAAAAAATAATTAATACATAATAAGGAGTATTGAGCCCTATTACCCCAGCCAATCAAGTAGTAGTATTTCATGTGGCGATCCTCACTCAGGTTAACAGTCACCACCTTGCTCCAGAGTAACAGCCCCTCCACCAACATCCAGCTAAATGCAGCCATGAAGAACAGATGGAGCAGAGCTGCCACTACTGTGCATGCCACCTAAAGGCACAGGGTCACAGGTCAAGTGAGGTCAAAATGTAAAACAACCACAAAGAGATGACAATTTTTGCAGCAGGGTCCTTGCTCCACTAGACGAGAGGGCTCTGCATGGGTTTATATGGCAGCTTTTATTTTATAATTACAGCATAAAAATATTTAGATTTTTAAATTATTTAAATGCCGTAAATATTAATTTAGACATCACTCTATGTGGTTATTTTTACATTTAATTACAGTTATACCTTTTTATGCACATTACTTGTGTCACTTGAGAGTAATAATATGAAATAGGATACCAGTAAACCTCATGTCACTGTATTTATCAAATTAGCATCACACATACCTTATTATGAATAGCAAAGCCACTGCAAAGAAGGACTATTTGGGCAAAGGTTAGAGAGATGAAAAGATTCTTGTGGATGGATGTCCTTTCTGATTTTGGAATACTGCATAGACACAGGAAATGACATTACTGAATTGATTAAATCATTTTCATTTTTAAACTAATTTTAAGGTGTAAGAATTGATTGAACAGGCCATAAATACTTTTGTGAACTCAGCCTACCCAGTGTTGTACTGCTTTTCCTCTCCCTGTGTGACCATTGTGATAAATTATCTCCAGTGTAATGTTACCATAAAACCTCACTTCCAGCACTGTGTGTGATTAGGTGCAGAACACTAATTACCAGATTAGCAAAGTTCAATACTTCTCCTGCCTTAAAAATGACTGTTATTGACCACTGCATTACTTAACAGCCACAGACATTAGAATGAAGACCAGAGACCAATAATGTGAGCCTTGTAATAGTAACACTATAAAGATGACAGTGTACCCAAAGGATTAAATCTTTATATGTATCTAAGAAGTTGCTGTTTTGGGGGGATCTAAATAAAGCCTCACAACACACATACAGACACATGGGTATGATTGCTGTTGCATTGTATCCTTGGAAACCACTTACTCTAGCACAGTAAGCAGCATCAAGGTCACCACAAGAGCACAGAGAGATGCTCCTGATCCTATAAATGTCAGCTTGGTCAGAACCATCTCCTCCTGTTCACTCCACTGCAGAGATAGAAAGGAAAGATAAAAAAAAAAAAAAGAGTTTCACACAAAAGGGTCAGTACAATGTTTTGGTGAATGATTTGCTGGCCTTAAAGCAACAATCTGTCTACTATTGTAATAGAAGTTATCATTAATCAACATGTTAAATACTTACTAATTATAATTAGTTATATTAATTATAACTAATTATAATTAATAATAAATATTAATTGGCATTACTAATGATCATTTAAAGTTCTGCCAAAATTCCATTTCTTTGTAAGCTAACAGAGCCCTCTACTGGACACAGGTGGAAGGTATTCTAACATAAATAAAATGCAGTGATTTTGTTTGATAAGTGTAGAGAATGCTTGTTAGGCTGAAATATAAAGTCTAAGTGAAATTATTTAGAAGAAAATAAATAAAGTGTATGTATTATAATCTCTTACTCTCCTGTGACATGTGAATTTGCGTATGTATGTTACTTTAGTCATGTACTATCGTATGTATGTCACATTAGTAGTTACTGAATAATTAATAGGAGTTACACTTTAAATAATTTAATGTAGATTTTACACTAATTTACTGGCAACCCTGGATGTAGAATTTACAGTAAACAACTAAAATCGTGTACATTAGTATATTACTTTAACTGTAGTACTTTAAAAAGTCATCTGCATTAAATTGCCCCATTTGAGTAATGCACAATACACCTAAGCAATGGAATTTGAACACACAACCTTCTGACCTGTGTCTCTGAGTCTTAACCTTAAGCTTAAGCCATAAAGTCTTGAGGTACAGTTCAGAAGGTCACATGTTCAAATCCCAGCAATGCCAAACTGCTATAGTTAAGTCCTAGAGCAAGACCTTTCAGCTGAGTTAAATCAAGTAAATGTATTGGATTATGTGTCTTTTAAACCATACCACCGTACGATATTACAGTTCTTCACTTTAAATACATTTTACAGTCCTGAATACTAAAACTCAGTGTGTTTTACAGTCTTGTGAAGAATGTGTTTAATAGAATAATACACCATGAGTTTAAGGGCCTCCAAGCACCTGTGTATAGGGATTTTAATAACCCTTAATTAATATTTCTATTAATTATACCTACTATGTAATTGACTTTTATAAAACATTCATATATAATCGATAACATACCCTAGCCTCCATGTAATTCATTAGGATAGCAAAGTTGGTGGTGTGGTTACAAAAGCAGGATGTGTCATTCGTTCCGGTACGCAATACTCTACAGCCTTTATCTGACCAATCACTCACATCGGGAGCTCTGAGAAACAGTTTACACAAAACAAATGTTAGACCTCTGTTGGTGCTGCTTTTAGCAGGCTTTTGTCATGTACTTACACTTCACTGACATTCCAGTAAATACACAAAGGTGTGACCAGCCTAGAACACTCCACCTACAGTGAAAACAGGTGTGTGACATCATGCAGTAATCAATTTAATTAAATTGAATTAATTAAGTATATTATTAGTTAGCAAATTAAATATATAATCATGTTTTTTTCCACACAAAAAAGTAAATGGGATGATATCTACACCCCTCCAATTTTTGTAAATTGTTTATATCTTTTCTTGTATGACATTTTGCTATAATATAAAGTAGTGAGTGTACAGCTTGTAGAAAAGTGTAAATTTGCTGTCCCCTCAAAATAACTCTCAACACACAGCCATTAATGTCTAAACCTCTGGCAACAAAAGTGAATACATCCCTAAGTGAAAATGTCCAAATTGGGCCTAATTAGCCATTTTGCCTTTCTGGTGTCATGTGACTTGTTGGTGTTACAAAGTCTCAGGTGTGAATGGGGAGCAGGTGTGTTGAATTTGGTGTTATCGCTTTCACTCTCTCATACTGGTCACTGTAAGTTCAACATGGCACCTCATGGAAAAGAAGTCTCAGAGGATCTAAAAAAAGAATTGTTGCTCTACATAAGCATAGCCTAGATGGCCTAGGCTATAAGAAGATTGCCAAGACCCTGAAATTGATCTGCAGCACGGTGGCCAAGACCATACAGCGGTTTAACAGGACAGGTTACACTCAGAACAGGCCTCACCTTGGTTGACCAAAGCAGTTGAGTCGAAGAATCCAGAGTTTGGCTTCTAACAGACGTCAGTGTGCTGCCAACATTGCTGCAGAGGTTGAAGGGGTGGGGGGTCAGCCTGTCAGTGCTCAGACCCTACGCCGCACACTGCATCAAATTGGTTTGCATGGCTGTCATCCCAGAAGAAAGCCTCTTCTAAAGATGATGCACAAGAAAGCCTGCACAGTTTGCTGAAGACAAGCAGACTAAGGACATGGATTACTGGAACCATGTCTTATGGGCTGTTGAGACCAAGATAAACTTATTTGGTTCAGATGGTGTCAAGCGTGTGTGGCGGCACCCAGTGAGGAGTACAAAGACAAGTGTGTCTTGCCTACAGTCAAGCATGGTGGTGGGAGTGTCATGGTACAGGGCTGCATTAGTGCTGTCAGCACTGGGGAGCTACATTTCGTTGAGGGAACTATGAATGCCAACATGTACTGTGACATACTGAAGCAGAGCATGATCCCTTCTCTTCGGAGACTGGGCTGCAAGGCAGTATTCTATCATGATGACCTCAAACACACCACCAAGGCCACCACTGCCTTGCTAAAGAGGCTGAGAGTAAAGGACTGGCCAAGCATGTCTCCAGACCTAAACCCTACTGGGCATATGTGGGGCATCCTCAAATGGAAGGTGGAGGAGCGCAAGGTCTCTAACATCCACCAGCTCCATGATGTCATCATGGAGGTGTGTAGCTCTGGTGAACTCCATGCCCAAGAGGGTTACGGCACTGCTGGAAAATAATGGTGGCCACACAAAATATTGACACTTTGGGCCCAATTTGGACATTTTCACTTAGGGGTATACTCAATTTTGTTGCCAGTGGTTTAGACAATAAGGGCTGTGTGTTGAATTATTTTGAGGGGACAGCAAATTTACACTGTTATACAAGCTGTACACTCACTTTATATTATAGCAAAGTGCCATTTCTTCAGTGTTGTCATATGAAAAGATAAAATAAAACATGTACAAAAATATGAGGGGTGTACACACTCATACATTTATATGCAAACAATGATGTCTCAGGTACATCAGCTTTCCAGGCTTAATTAACTGTAGCCCTAACATTGATTCTCTATACCAGTTGTATAGTAGACAGTGTATATTGCACAGACACTGGAACATTCTCTTCTCTTGACACATCTCGCACTGTAGCTGATATTACTGCTGTAGCCAGGTGACCAAAGACAAAACTGAAAAACCAACAGCAACAAAGTTGTACCACAGCATACATACAAAAAATAAATTGTATGTGCCTTTGAATATTCAGCCATATTAAAAATGGTCCTACTGTCCACTCTCTTTGTTCTTGTGTGTAAATGCTTTAATGTCAGTTCTGGACAGAACCTCCATCATGCTGCTGTAGTAAGTATGAATGAACATCACATTCTTGTGACCTGCAAAGAACAAGTATGTCAAGTGTGGACAACCACATTCAAGTAGCATTATTGTCTAAGCGTTTTTTCAAGTGTATTTTTGTTTAAGAGTATTGTTCTCAAATGTATTCTAGTATAGAAAAAAAATTCTGCAGATATTTAGGTCCGTGCTCCATTAAATAGAATTCATGAACCTCAACTGCATGATCATTGAAAGTCCCAAAGTCTTCTTTCTTTGTTTCTTTTTAATCTTATTTTATCTGGATATCAACACCAATTAAAATAACATGTAAAAAACAAAATGTGGTGAAACCTCGTTTCTGGTAATCATTTTTCTGGCAGTTTGGAGGAAAACTTTTAACATTGTAATGTGGAATGCTCTGTTGTGTAATTCCAGCACTGCGTTTATAGGTCTCATATTGACTGTGTGCCATTCACACCCAGAGACAGCAAAGCTACATCGCTTTAATACAATATAAAGATGAACACACATGTGTATGGCACTTCCCCAAACTGTTACCACAAATTCAAAGCACAATTTTGTTAGAATGTGTTTGTACTCTGTTGCATCATAGTTTCCTTTCATTATAAGAGACTCAAACCCTGTTCCATCATGACAATGTCCCTGTACACAAAAACAGTGCCCCAGGAAGAATATGGTGTGTTAAGTTTAGAGTAGAAGAACTCGAGTGTCCTGAACAGAGCCCTGACTCTGACTCAACCCCACTGAACACCTTTGGGATGAACTGGAACACTGACTGATCCCTAAACCTTCTCACCCAACCTCTCACTAAATGCTCTAGTAGCTGAATGAACACCAATTACAAAAGCCACAAAATAAAATCTAGTGGAAAGCCTTCACAGAAAAGTGTAGTTTATTGTATATATGTAGTGCATGTGTAAAAAAATGCTGTAAAGTAAGAATGCTTTACAGTAAAATGGACTAGTTTATTTACATGAACAGAAGAGAAATCCAAATCAAAACAATGTTTGGTGTGATCACCCTTTGCATCCATTCTTCTAAGTACACCTACACAGTTTTTGAATGAACTCGGCAGGTAGGTTTTCCAAAGAAATTAAGCACAAATAGGAATGATAGTTAAGGGTCCATAAACTTTGTTCTATATCGTGTACATTCTATCATGATTGTGAAAGGCTTGATGTATGTAGGTCATGTTGAGTTTTCTACATAATTTGTAAATTTACCCAACATTTCAACTCAGCTGAGATTTGTGGACATTAAGAAAAGTCATCCTTCACCTAATCTGCGAATATGAATTCCAACTGTAAAATACTAAGGTGAAAATAGACAATATTTCTCACCAAGGGAGTGAAGTCTCTGGATCTCTGTCTCTGAAATGATGATTTCCTCTTGAATGTTGGAGTGATTAACCTGTGTTGATGGTTTATACACACTCCTGCAGTTCACATCAGATAATGTTCTTGGCTCCATACGAACATCTGCAAAAACAACCACACCCATACAATCCAATAATTAGCATTTCTAATCTTTAAAATACTTCTGTAGCCTTGGCATCCAAGTGCTCATTGGGCAATTCTAAAAAATCATATGAGAAATCCCAAACTAGATTGGGAGCAGTAGATGAAACAAGAACAGAAGATGATTTGAGAGTTTAGGATTATAAATTTCTATGCAATTATTCTTTTATTGGGCCATTGCAAATGAGTTATAAAGTTATTAGTCTTCATATATTTTAATGCAAATCTTGAAATTTATATTAACTTGAGCACCATATATAACTTTATATATTTGTGTGTTATATTAAGCACATACCATATTCATGACATTAACTTATTTTGAAAATCGAACGTTCTAATTCTCAGTATTAAATATCTACCTTTTGACAAGACTTCAAAACCATTCACAGTATTTTACCTATGTTTTTTGTTAAAAGAACAAAACATTTCTTGTCTGTGAAGATTGAGTCAGCCAGAGCCCAGAGTATTTTTTCAATACTCTCGACAACTGTAAATGGTCTAAGGTTAATCTGTAAAAGGAAAAACAGAAAGCACAGAAGTGACTAATAGAACAAAAGTGACTAATAAAAATATTAGCATTAGACATTTATCTCATACCACTGAATTTTTAAACATACACCTAATGGCTTCATATCCAACCATTGCTTAGCCAAGACAGGATCAATGAGTCCACTGGCTAGGATCAGGTAACTGGAAGCCATGGATCTAAGGACTCCAGAAGGGACAGATGTTTTATTAGCTTGAGAAGCTACAGCCTGCTCAATGGTTTGAGTTAGTTGCAGCATGTCAAATGGTGTGATGATGTCTGGATCTGTCTCAATAGCCTTCACAAGAGATTGAGCAAGTGAACTCAGCCAATTCAATTCATGTTCTGCAGATGAAGATGAATTACTGTCTTCTAACTCCTATGGAAAGAAAACTATTTAGTGTCTGTTAATGTAAACAAGATAAGGTAAACTCTGATAAGATAAGGCTTTAAAAAATATCTTTGTAAAGCAGATATGGAAGCTCTAATACTCACAGGGTTGGCAGGAGGATCTTTGCTGATTTGTGTAAAAAATGGGGTCTTGGGAAATTTGGATATGCCAGTGTCATCTACAAGCTCTATTAAAACAATCAATAAATTAAAAACAATCAAAAAATAATTGATTTATTCACAAAACTATGAGCTTTGGATAGAGAATTGAACTATGATAGAGTCCATCTTTCACTATGATAGAGTCCATCTCTAACTGTGATAGAGTCCATCTTTAACTAATATTAACAAACAGCCACTTCAGACACATTTAAAATGTTTACACAGTGCCATATAAACAGAAAACCTGTTTACTTGAAAGTCATTTAAACATGTTGGGCAGTAAACATACACATATGTAAGACATGCAGTACATTTGGAGACTGATTCAGTCTCTTTAATTAAGGGTTCATGTAAATAAAGCTCTAAACCTGTATTAGGTTTGTTCATGATTTCAGAACTGAGATTACTTTTTCAGAAGCAGGAATCTAACATGTAGTGAAGGCTTACACATGCGTCCTCTGAGACACAGAAAGCCAGACAACCGCTGCTCAAGCTGTGTCACAGGGTGGAGTAACACACTCAGAAGAATTCATTCTCCACCCTCTTCCATGTGCATGAGCTCACACACATCTAGGAATGACTAGTGCCACTGTGATTGACAGGGAAGAGACAGTAGTTCATCCCTCTCACCCAGAGAATAAACTGGCCATGGATTTCTGTAGAATTACTGAAAAACTATTTGGGTGATAGGGAGAATGTTTTTTAATTGCACAACTCAGGAGCAAAAACAATCTGTTTAGTTACACAATCCATAATAGATCAATCCCCAGTGATCTTTTCATTAAATGCTGCCTTGCATTTGTAGCAAAAGAGTTGTCTTTTATTGTTAATTAACATTTTAACTGGAAGGTCAATAATTACTTTGTTTCTCTCCATTCTGTGTAATCCAAAGATTATTATTATTAGTCTACAGGATTATATTTTTTATATTATTTGAAATTAGTATTTAAACATTTATTATTGGAATTCTTTTGCCTTTAGTCTTTGTGGGTGAATTTAGAGTAAACAGGGTTTCTGCTCTTTCCTCAATATACAGAAACATGTTAAAATTCTTGTCAATGGTAATTACAAAATTGTTTGTTTATGTGAACTGTGCCTGAGCAGTGTGCTGAGGTATTACCTTTAGGAAATTGGCAGACACCTCCTCTTTGTGTATCACAGTTGTCATAGGTCCACTCTCCGCTGCCAGAGTAAAACATTACACAGTTCTCGATATTGGGCTTCTGGTCTAAAGGAAAGTTTTAATACTGTGAGCTCAAATCCAACCACAAGATTGAACTCTCTGGCCAGTTGATAAACATATACAGTTCATGAGTAAGAGAATGAGAAGTAAGAGCCTGGAGTGTGTTCGAGAAAGTGTTTGTTTTGAAGGCGTAATTCTGAATTACAACATGCATGATATATTTATGACTATTTAGGACTGAGTTTCCCAGTTATGACTTGGCAA
Source organism: Bagroides melapterus (assembly GCA_028566695.1). Classification (NCBI taxonomy): domain Eukaryota; kingdom Metazoa; phylum Chordata; class Actinopteri; order Siluriformes; family Bagridae; genus Bagroides; species Bagroides melapterus. The sequence goes on along the minus strand of JAOTRN010000003.1, from coordinate 20,060,093 downwards.
TGTCTCTGTGTTCATTATGATTTGGGAGCAGCAAAGAACCTCTGCAGCAGTGGAAATATTTACACACAATGACCTACAAAAGACAGCAAGCAGTCCAGCATATAATCTAAATAAATTGGGCCAAAATGCCTAAAGATTAGGCAATTAGGAGGCCTAAATCTCATCCAAGAGTATATTACCTTGACACTGAATATATCCCCAATGAGTCTTTAAAGAAGGTGTAATTTCCAGCACAGATATGCTCCATCTGAAGAGCAGGCCAGCGTGAAGGAGAGAACACTCTTTTTCCATGGACTGGATTTCTCTGGAATTCAGCACCTGATCCCACATATGCAGCTGGGTAATGCTGCCACAGAAGGCCTCGTCACTTTTGAAAGAGCTGCCGAATGCGTCTTGTTCTTGGCCAATGATGAAAATTCCACCGCCCCCAATGTAGCCTGATGAGTACAGAGAAATGCCACGTCTAACTTCCTGGCCATCCACTGAGATTGCCCATTTGCCACCATTTCCTGTCCAGCTCACACACATGGAGTGCCAGGAGGCATCATTGGCGAAGACGGATAGGAATGGGCCATGTTTACCGTGTACTAGCAGAGCGAGCTGAATAGGTTGATTTGGCATGACTCTGGCACGGAGCTGAAACTCGTTAATGAAGGAGCGTATGGAATAAGAAAACACAGTGAAATGCCCATGGCAAGTGGGACTGAAATGAAGACGAGCGCAAACAGTCACATCAGTCATGCTGGAGAACTTGTGCAACAAACGTGCAGATTGAAGTTTGCTTCTGTCCATGAATTTCAGGATTAAGGTACCTTGAAGAACAGATATAACAGTGTATACTTGTCAAGATTAATGTAATTTATGTACAGTAATTAACGAAGAATACTAATACTGCATGTTCATTTCACTCATTAGATGAACAGGCAAAGACTAAAACATGCTCTATGCTTGGTTTATATAAACTTAATAAAAAACATCTAAAAAAATGTTCCCAAAATAATTCCATAATTAAATAAAAAGCTAATGACCAGCATAAGATAACTGTCAGCCAAATTTAAGGGGGCTTTGTGCTTTAGCACCTAAGGCCTAATAACATTAGTGATAATACATGCAGTCTCATATAGACATCAACAAAAAATCAAGAAATGTGTTATTTAGAGATCACCATTTATTTCAGGAGCACTTTTTGCAATCCACACAGGTTCTGAAATGTTCAAGGACTGTAGAAAATTGGTCAGGTTTTGTTTCTCTCCAGAAGTGGTTATGACTGCCAGGGATCCAGACTGCTGAATACACAACTGATTGACTGCATTCCAATGTAACCTGGCTGGATGATACTCATAAAAAACTTCCTCATTTGGCCATAAACTTTTGATTTCCAAATTAATGGAGAGAGCTGTCAAAAGAGAACACGTCATATTGTGAGAGCAGCTCCAATCATGATGCATTATTTTTCATAGCTGACACACCCTGTCTATGAAATATAACACAATTACAGTATTCACTTTTAAAGTGGCTGGAATAGTTTAACCACAAGAGTGCCTATTGTGTTCATTTAAAGAAAAGTGAGCGACGTGAAAAGAGGCAAAACTTTTTCAATTTTAATATTACCTTTTCCAATGTAGTGATGAATCAAGACCTAGAAAGTACAAAGAGCATATCATAAAGTCCTGAACAACTACTGAAAATTTGCACCTTAAACTCGAGAAGCCAAATTTACTTACAATGACGTTAGAGCAGAGGAGTTTCAGTAAGAGCATCCTGTAACTAAAACAAATCTTTGTAAGATGTATATGGTAAAACACATCACTCCGAAATAATCAGTGTTTAATCTGTGTAAAATGATCGTTATGACAGGTTTAAATACTGTAAATATTTCGGAGTGTGTTCTCACTTAGTGTTCTCTTAACGTTTGCCTACTCACTTCACATCAAACATTCAGCGGATAAATAAAAGCTTTCCTTTCAGATAAAAGTCCTACCTTTTTAAGAGTGTTACCCTGTGCGCAGTAAATACGGTTGTGAAGATTTCCTGTTTTTAAACTTCGTTTCTTTTTCTTGTTCTCTAAAAAAATGGAAAGCGCCTCAGTTGTAAGACAGGCGGAACTCCTGAGAGGACAAGGACAACTCATTAACATTAACACACACTGAGCTTGCGCTGGAGAGGTGTGCGCGCGCCTAGCCAGTCCTGCGCGTGCCTAGCCAGCCCTGCGCGTGAGTCTGTGCATTTAAATAGCCGCAGGTCAATCGAAAACACCAACACCACCACCACCAACAACAACAATAACAATAATAATAATAATAATAATAATAATAATAATAATAATAATAATAATAATTTATACCTGCAGAACATAGCAGTAGT
>JAOTRN010000003.1:19998923-20015282 GCA_028566695.1 Bagroides melapterus | reverse complement strand
TGAGTTGAAAGTTTCATTTTGCAAGAGGAGTCAGAGGTTTTGTAAATAGTGCTTAAAGCTGAGGTTTTGTGTTTAATATTTCAGGAAAATTAGCAAGGTTTCAGAAATTGTGTTTTAGCAATTGAGAAAAACTGTAACAAGGTATGAATAACTGCAATTTGTTCTTCATCCAGCAGGTGGCAGCAAACACTAAGGCATTCAAATGGCTTCCAACGTTGCGTTCGGTTCTGGCAAGCGTACGCAATTTAAGCAGAAAACTCTAACGTTTGATTTCGATGATACTGCCATCTTAAATCATGAAAGCACACGCGACAGCACAGTATACTTACAAGTAACTTAAGATGAATGTCTGAGTGCAAAATTTGTGAAATTTATGCTATTTGTGGTATTGCTGAGAGTTTCCAAAGCACAGCTGTGTTGGAGATCAGGTTTTGGAGAAAGGAGAGATGGAAACATGTTCCCAATTATGTCTACGACACAGTCTTCTGCTCTCACCCACCAAAAATGTTCGAGTTAACAGGATTTCACAGCTTCCTGAAGCCACCCTGGAAAATACCGATACCTCTAAATTACTTCAATGTATTATTAAAAAGCATTACTGATTTGATTTCCACAGGCTATCAAATCCAGTCATACATTTGGTCTGGTGTGGTAGGCCACAATGACTATATTTCCCAAGCTTTGTAAGTGTCTCAAATTGCACAGCCCAATTTGACAGAGCAGCTCTTTCTTAGAGATTGTACAAACTTGGGAAATGAGGATGAGGTCCATTAGCAACACTGAAGGATGCTGAGACTCTGCTGCGTGGTTTTTATTTTCCTTGTTTTAAAAAACAACACATTCCAATAAATTCTGTATAGAGTTACTACTGTTAATATACAGTAACCAATGTTGACAAAATGTAGTCAGGGATTAAATGTAATGTTTGCTTCAGGTTTAATGTCACGTTATGTAAACGAAAAAGGATTCACCGCCATTCAGATGATGATATCTTACATTTTAATGGTCTTACAAATCGTTGATCCTTTAAGCACTGACAATTTGTGTATTTGGATATATTCTTTTTTTTTTTCAAACTAACAATGCCCTTGGGCACTGGGGATATTATAAATACAGTGACACACCATGCATGCATGCACCAGACAGATTATTTTCTTCTAGGGGAGTCTGGAGTTAATGCTGATCATGGCAATTTAACAGGAACAGAGTTGGCAAAGGGAACGGATGAATCTACAAACCTATCCTGCCTGAATACTGCCTAAATTTAATGCAAGGCCAAGATGAGACGTCACCAAGCCGACAAGGAATAATATATAAAAGTTCACATATAATTGTGATGTACATTTTCTGGTCAATAGTAATGATAATAATAAATAACAATTCTCCCTATATAGTGGTTAATATAATCATCTCTTACACACACACACACACACACACACACTCTGTTTGCACCACGTTGCACAGACGCACTTTATGTGGCTAGAACTCTCTTAGCTTTGTCTTTAGCTATGTTTTTTTTATGTAGCTCTGTCTTTTTGTTTATTATTTTTGTGTAGCATCATGGTCCTGGAGAAATGTTGTCTCATTTCACTGTGTACTGTGTAAGCTATATATGGATGAAATGACAATAAAAGCTTCTTGACACACACACACACACACACACACACACACACACACACACACACACACACACACACACACACACACACACACCATTGTGCCAGCCACTATTAAACATGCATATACAATATTCAATATATATGAATATAGGTGTAACAGCAAACACTTGTCATTAACAGTAACATTATGCTGTTATGGTGCATTAATAGGTATATATTTAATTATATATATATATATATTTTTTTTTTAATTATTGGTTATATTGAACAGCAGCTTAATCATTCATGTTGAGCACGGATGTTTACTATGAAACACATTTACTGTGATCTCATTTTAACATAGGTCATAGGTAGCTAATAAAAATAGTTTTAAAAAATAAACACATTAGATTTAAGCTTCATTCTTGAGCACCAGAGACAACACTGGCGTACAATCCAATCCACTTACGAAAGAATTCTTAACCATGTGACCACAATCACTAGCTGAAAACAACTGACCAACTGTATAAATTGTATATTGATTTCTATCTACAAGCTCTTGCATTTTGTTCCCCTTTTCATTCCCCTTGAGGGTTTCGGACTTTTTTTTGCCACTTTGCATGGGGGAAATAAGAAAACCAAAAGCTAATTAAAACTCACAAGTGTTTCATGTTTTATTTCTGCATTATTTAGGCTCGTTGGCTGGTGAATAATGAACAACGCAAAGCAGGGAAATCAATTTTCCAGCTACAGGAGCAGAATAAACAGAGCTAGAGTGTTAAACGAAATTAACAGCAATCACACCTGAGACTTGTGGATAATGGGCATCAGGGCCCATTAAAAACGCACCGCACCTCAGTGAGCCACCACCAAAGGAGCCAGTACACCAGTTTCAGACGGATGCAAAACGAAGGCCTTTTTCATCGTCCTGTAAAAGAGATGCCACAGTGAATTTCTTTCACTGCTTCAGCCTGAGCTACATACTGCATATAAAACACAAGACGATGAAAGGAAGTCGTTACTGCTATTGTTACGACGTCTTGTGGCAAAAACCTAGAAGAAAGCCATTCTTCTCCATCACAACCCACAATAGTGTACGCTCTCATATCCTCTTGTTTCACTGGTAAAGCATTATTCGGATAATGCGGCTTGCGATTTTGTATTGCGCCTCGACGCCAATGGCTTTAAATGGCCAGATGAAATTTGCTGATGATGTAGGATCACATTTTCTGTAGTAATTTCCCTTTACAATTCACGTCTCAGCCACCTTGCTTAACACATGGGAAAACGCGGCTCATCTCTGCTCATCCGTCTCTGCGATTCAAGGCCGGTCTGAATCCAAAAAGCACACACACTGACAGAATCATTTGAGTAACGCTCGAGCGGCCCGAGTACAGCACAAGAGAAATGATTAGAAAAGAAAAGGGAAAGAAATAAGAGGGAATCAATTTGGTCAGTGAAATTGTTTATGTATATTCACACGACAGGCAGTCTCACTAAAAGAGTTTGTGGAGCACCGTTCGGGGGCCTGTGAGAAACTCGGCAATCCCGAGCTGAATTTGCATTTATATAGTTTCAGCATCAAAATCACATAACGCATTTATATCTTCATTACAAGCTTAATAAGGGCAGCTTATCAATGCAGATATGGAATATTAATAGCGTCTTCCACGGAGTCTTCCACAGCTAAGCTAGACTACCTCCTCCACCTTCTGTATGAAAAAAAACATGCTGTGTTGCGTACATACTTACTTATACATACCTTACATAAGTATTTACCCCCAGTGACCTGGAACCTGGAACTGACTGCAGCCATGGAGGAACACTGGTTAGGCTTCGCTGCTTTCACCGACACGGCCTGGGTTCAGTTCCTGGCCAAGGAACCGACACCAGCACTAGACCGTGCTACTAGAGTGTCGGCCCCAGACCTGAATACATTTAGAAGAGTCGAGTCAGGAAGGGAATCTGGCCAAATCAACCTGTGCCAAATCACATAAGTGGATCAATGATTTGCTGCGGTGAACCCTAAGGAAAGCAGCCAAAGGGGGAAAAGAAAACCCTTAAACTGTGTTAATTGGGATTATATGTGCTGATATATGAATCCACACAAAATCATACCATTTATTTGACTTTAATTAAATTTTTTTCCCTATAGATTATAGTATTTCTATATATTTTTTAAAGTCATTTACTCGACTTTAGAGTCATGTGCTCAAGCTGGTGTGGACAAATTTGTGCAAAACCTTATGATCCATTTCAGAACAAATCCATTGGAGTGTCCCTTTGAGCAAGTGCTTCGATAGAAAAGATTAGAAATGAGGAAAATCTGATATTTTGTACAAAGCAGTTAATGTGCTCAAAATCTCATATATATATATATATATTATTTATTATTTTTTTTTCTTTCTTTTTTTAAATCTTTAGTTTATTTTCAATTAAAAAATAATAAATTCCATTTTTTAGGATAGCAAAACAATCCTCCACACTGAGGCCCAGATATGATCCTAATCTTTCAAAAAGCACTTTTGTACGTCGCTCTGGATAAGGGCGTCTGCCAAATGACCTTAAATGTAAATGTAAATGTAATCTGAATCAACAGCATTCCGAACAAACCATTCCCTGGTAAAGCAGAAGTAGAGGACCAAGTCCATGTACAGTATAAAGACATGGTTTCTGAATACCAGAAGCAGGGAATGCTACATAGTGTGTGCCCATTGAGGCAGGCTGCTGGACTCTCTGACTATTTGGCATCCTAAGACTGTGCACTGGGAACACCACCGTGAACATCAAAGAGGCAGCAGTGAGGGTCTTGAGGTGGCTGTGGATCATTGAGGAGTGACCTGTGGAATACTTGGACACATCACATCCTGTCAGAAATAGCTAGGAGAGCGGGGAAATCTGAACCCAGATCAATAACAGGGCAAATCCTCGAATACCAAGCACAAGGGAAGAACATCCTTGTTACTGAGACAGCAGATGGATAGAGGCAAACTAGTAAAATACACACAAACACATCTAGGTTGAGCAACAATATTTGTTTAATTCGTCGGAGATGCATGCATTGTATACGTAATGAGTTATTGCTACGAAAGTGCATCACTTTTTACCACCACACACACACACACACACACACACACACACATTCCACAGGATTCCTTATACATTTTACATTACATGTCTCACATTGTGTGGCTGGTATGAAAACAAATTTGCCACTATCCTCAAGGCAGAGCAACCAACAGGCTCTGATAAATGAAACAATAAAGATGAAAACCTAATCCTACTATATTGAAATGTCGGCCATCACCATTTGGTACGGCTAATTTTCCCATTGCTCCCTCTCGAATGCTAATACAGTGAGGATAGATATAAATGCATAAGCATTTATTTCTTCTAGGGGGCATTTGTTTGACAGATCCACTGTCTTGTTTCCTCATCCCCTAGAGTTTCACCAAAGGCAAAAACATCATTAAAAGCCTAGTGAGGCACAGGCTTTAGCTTTAATAACGACACGAGAAACCCCTAGACGGATCACCTCTTATTCAAAATCACATCAATACACACCTGAGGGAGGCAAATCCAATAGGGTCATAACCCTGGATGTTTTACCCCAAACCAGAAGTCTAATAGACTGAGACCTTATCAAGCAAAAAAAAAAGGGATCATATTCCCTCTGGTCCTTTTATAATATGATAAGGAAAAAAGGAAATGATCTGGTTTCACTGTTGATTCTGATATTACTCTTTTATTGAATGCAGAAATCGTGTATATTCTGAGTTATTAAAGCATTTTAAAGATTTTTTTTTTCATTATACGATAATATTATGGTGCTGCCGGAGCTTTCTACTCTGCCAGGTAATAGAATATGTTCAGGCACAACATCAATGAGTTTACAATGAATCCCTCATATAGAAAGGTCACATGGGAACAATCACATGATTGACAGGCTTTCTTTCCTTTTCTCACTCCCTCTTTTTTCTCATTTTGGTCAATTCAACAATTCTAGCTACAGAAACCTCTACTGATGACTTTATAGTACAGCCACAGGTGACATGCAGAAACTGGTGACTTCCACATACACATCCACACAGATGCCCATGGTTGTCTAGTGTTGCTTTGAATGACCAGGAAGTGAACAAAGACAGAGAAAATGGTGAATTTTGTCTTTTGGTTTTCTAGCCACAGATGCATGTGACATCACTGGGGGATTTGAGTGCAGCGTTCATGATCAAGTGAAAACTGGGAACTTCCTAGTGAGAAAGATCTACTTGAATGGTTCTCCAACTTGTAACTCCTACTATGAAAACTCACTTATAAATGGCTAGTGAAAAACAAACAAAAAAAACAACAACAAAAAAAGTGTGATTGAATTGAATTTCTTTACATTTTTGAAATCACCAAATACTGTGTGATAATTTATATAAAATGTTCATTTGCTTTCTGCAAGATTTGTTTTTTTCTAACAGAATGCTTTTGACATATAAATTTATCCTTAAACAAACGACGTTTCATGTGAACGCTCCAATGTGGGAAGATTCCAATTTCCCAGTTCCCAGCAGAAGCGATGATCTTCTGAAGATGAATGCATATCAGCCGTGTGTTTTAAAGTGATTTCTTTCACGTGATTAATTTACTGCATTTTCCCCAATATGCTTCAGATATGATTTTCTCACACGAATGATTCTTCTGAATGTCATTTGCAGGATTGTTGGTTGAAAACATCAAGTAATTTAAAATATTGTCACACAATCACTTGGAAAAAACATATGATCACGTATAAGAACTAAAATGCTGACTGACCTGTAATTAAGATAAGGCTATAATAAGGCTTTACTGATCAGGAAGTATAGATTGTTTTATAGAAGCTACCTGTGTTTGGATGTTTGGAAAGAGTAATATGTTTCCCTAATACTCTGTCTCTCAATGTGTCATGTTTTCCTGCCACATATCTATAGGTCAGAATATTTACGAAGCCGTAAAACCTTTCAGATGCTCAGGTTACTTAATTCATTATTTACCTACTGTAAGTGCTGTCTCGTCCAGCACTTAGCTGCTTGCTAGACAGCATGGATGGGAAAGGGTGTGCTTTCGGCTTAGGTGGAATGAATGTCTGTAAAGAGTCCTAGATATAGTAAAGTCATTTCAGACAGAATCTAAACCAATAAGAACAAACTGATTTAAAGCTGATTTGAAATTTTTTGACTGATTGCTGGCAAACTGTTTTGTGCACCAAGTCTATAAATCTCAGTAGTGGGCCATCAGGGCCAGCAAGACCTTCTCCGCTGGCCTAAACACAATCAGAAGCATTGACCTACATTTACAACCTAAATTCTAATATTTGTTCTATTAAATTATATTAATTTATTCCCAGCAGTCTCTTCATTACATAGCGTTTCACTTGGCTGCACTGCTTCCACTACGTGTATGTGGATGTTAGGGGCTGAAATCTGATTGGACAAAAAAATAATCTGTGCTGCATTGTCAATCTAATTTGCCCAGGGCCTTCAGAATCATCAATGGTTCTTTAACCAATCAGATTTCAGATTCTCCTCACAGGGTCAGCTAGCTGGTTCACAAAAACGTCAGCATTTTTCTGTCCTCTGATTGGTTGGTCAGAGCAAAACTGTTTACAATCAAGTTCGACTAGTAAAACACATCTGTAGAGATCTGCACACATTAATACATTAAAGTTAGAATTTTTTTACTCCCACAATGGCTGATGGAGGAGGAGAAATTGACTTCATCTTTGACATACTTAAAAATCCATTATGAAGGTGGACTTTTCCAGAAAATCTAGACATGGTGATGAGAGGTCGGACAACCCCGAAGCTCCAGATGATGTACATGACACAGTTGTGGTTGTAGTGTAGAGGTTTTGAGTTGTCTTAACTGGGTTTCTTGCTTTAGTAAAAATGGTATTCACCCTCAATACGTGAAATGTCTCTCTCTGTAATGCTACGCCTTGTTATATTGTGTTTTTGTATAGTATTGATGCTTTCTATAATTGTGATGTGATAGTGGTGGTACTAAGAGGTGGATTAAGTCTGGGTAAGTCCACACTGAAGGCCCAGGTGACTGCCACCGGATAAACATATTAATAATTATATAAATTAATAAATGTTAAATAAATATATAAAATACAAGTGTGTAAGTGTTTGAATCAAGGAAATAAATGAATGGGAGATAGCCTGTCTAGCTTATCTTGTCCACTGCACTAAGCTGGAAGTCTGGAAAATTCAACTTTCTGAACAGAAAGCAGAAATGCCTTCATACATACTTAGCAGGGTGAGAACTTTTTGCCAGGAGATGCTTTGTAATGCAATTGGCGAACATCATATAATCACCCCTACTTTGCATGAGAGCTTGAGGGAAAATGGTGTATCAAATGAAGAGCTCTGGCCCCATATAACAGTTAGGTCACGTCCCTCTTCTCTCCCCAATCCTCCGGTTCTTTCCCCCTCTAGGTTTGTACAGCTTAATATTGATTGCCACATTTAGCCGAGTTCTTAGGTTGCCTTTTAACATTGTTCTAACTCTTTACCCCAAGAGATACTTTACGCCACTGAATACTATCACCGTATTCATGCCACATCCTTCTGCATTTACAGTGGTATTGATTTTTTTTTTTTGGGTGGTGGGGGGGAGGGTGGAAGGCACTCATAATGGAATGAGCATGTTCGAAAGAGGAACTCATTTCCAATTTAACTGATTACTTCCAATAGAAGCAGGCAGCATTACATTGGCATGTTTACTAAGTGAAAGAGGGCCGCACTTGTTCGCTTTGCCAATCTGTAAAATGCTGTTTGATGAAATTGTGGTGAGGTCTGCGAATGAGTGCACTCAACAGATAATAAAATGTTTGCCTGTATGCCGTGCCACAGAAGTATTCAAAATGAAAGAATGTAGAGAGGCTTTCTCTCCCCAACACACACACTAAAATACAAACAGATAAGATACCTAACACCATTACTGCAGAAAAGTTCAAGGACAATCCGAGTCATTGATACGAGTTCCAAAAAAAGACTAAAAACGCCAGTCAATGCCTTTCTGCAGCTGATTTAAAACATCTGTTTGGAGTGTATGTCTTTTAGCTGAAGTAGGGCAGTGTCCCTGTGCAGTCTCTAGTAATTACACTACATCTGCTGTAGGCAGGAGATTATCATCACCCTAACACTAGACAAACGGAGTTAAATGGGGGAAAAAAAAAAGTATTTTGGCTGCAGCCTCAGCCATTGTGGGAAAACTCTTCTTGGGAAGCTTCCAAATGGAGCGGTTTGGCAGCAGAATTATTGTACAGACTTGCTTCCTTCTAATGCCTTTGAAGGGGCCTTAGGCATTCATTAGACAGGCTGAAATCCAAGGGTGATCAGAGTCAAACACATAAAAAACACTAGGAGACAAATATCCTTTATGCTAAGTATAGAGGAGACATAAAGTGAGAGCGTAGAGATAATTCGGACATCTGCTTTAAGTCAGCAGGGCTGTCATAGTTGCTGGAGGAATCTGAAGGCGGAGCTGGAGCTCAGTGGGGAGTAAAGACCCATACTGTATGGATGAGTGGAAAAAGATATTGTGGATACACTCTGTGTTTTTTTTGTGAAGCTCTTGGAGACATCAAGCATGAGTCGAATTCATCAAAGCAACACGTTTAGGATTCATGAGCTGTACTGTAGCTGTATAAATTTAAGTTTGTTCATCAGCTGACTGTAGATGTGAACTTTTAATGAAAAACAATAACTTTACATCCATAAATTTTAAATCAGTTTATAATTTAAGTAGAATTTCATCAACCCAGGTGATTCGGATTTGTTAAAAGTGTTTCACTTTGCAAATTTGTTTTCTTTTTTTTTTTTTTGTTCATACCTTTATTATTTTTTAATTTTTTCATTTTGTTTGCACTTCTCAGCCACTGTAGAAGTGTCATAGAAATGCTCTTACAATATTTGTTTGGTGTAAATTTTTTTCTTTTCTAGAGATACATTTTTTCTTTTGGAATCTGATTGTTAGAAACAAATGTCCTTGTCTGATTTAACATGTACTGTTTTATGTTGTTTTATTTATTTATTTTTTTTTTATATATATATTTATTTATTTTATACATGTTTGAAACACAAAGTTCTCTACAGAAAGAAAAAGCTAAATACAGTAAGAACACAAGTCCAGGGATATACAACACATACTCTGATAAAACTCCTGACTCCATCCCACCCCATGGAAGAAAATAAAGTATGTTTTATTAAGTATCTACTTCTTCTACTTTAAGCAAAACATCAGTTTCTACCTCACTATCCTCTACTCTCACAGGAAAGAACTTCATGTCCTCTTTTACAACAATACACACTGACAGCTCGCACGTTTAAATTTGGCACGTTTTATACCAGATTCCCTTCCTGACATGACCCTCTCTATTTATCCGGGCTTGGGACTGGTGCAGAAGTCACTGGCTTGCAGCCCCTGTTGGCTAGATTATGTTTAATTAAGTATATTTAAGTCTTGATTTACAAACTGGAACTGAGGGAGATTCTCTGATTTTTTGGAGTGTGTTCCATAACATTGGGGCATAAAACCTAAACACAGCCTGACTTCTTGTTTTAAAATGAACTTTACGGAAACAGACAAGCCCAGCAGAAGACGATCACAGCGCTTTGTGAGGCTTGTCCAGTGTGAGAATGTCTTGAATTTAAGTATTTAAATATTGGTGTAATGTGATTAGAAATATTGTAGTCCATGACAGAATAACATCGTGAGCCAAAGTTATTCATAATGGTGGACATATTGATGGTGATTCATAATGAACAGTTATTCACACTAACAACACTAAATACACACACACACACACACACACACACACACACACACACACACACACCTCTCCAATTACTGCAAGTATAAAGGGTATTTAATGGGTTAACTTTAGGCAGTCTAAAGCTAACCTGCAGACGTTATGTAATTAATAGTAATAGCATCTTGATGCTGTGTTCCTGAAACAGCTTGTGACAGCCTCATTTCTCCACCTGGTTCTGAAATAAACTACTTCTGCCAAAGGGAACAATCACATGATGAAAGTCTCAGGGTGTGTAAGTAAGTTCCCTCCAGTCTGCGCACCTCACATGACCAGCATCTAACTAGGAATATTTATCTAATTCCTCCAGTCCGTTGCACGCAACTGCTTGTAAGCCACAATTCCCTCGCAACGTTTTCCCACACACAAAAAAGGACAAGCTGACATTCTCCCCACACCCATGATTTGTGTTCTTAGGCAACCGACACGTTCATAAGGTTCTGCTTTTGTTTTTGTAACTTTCTCAACTCCCTGCTATCTGTTGAAAAGGTCTTACGATATCCTCCCACTGTAATAACACTCGATGGATTAAAGGGAGCATATCAAACTGAGCAGAGAGGCAGATTCTCTTACTTTTGTTGGAAGATCTTTTTTTTTCCCCTGTCTCCAAATTAGTTTCTAGGGTCCACGAGATGTTTGATGGAACTCAAAGGCTGCGTTCTACAAACAGCTAAAAAGTTCTTGCATGCTGTTCTGGCTCATTCCAGTGAAGTGATGCGAGCAGTGAATCCAGGATGCCACATGTCACATGGTCAGGTGCCTGGGTGGAGGTGGGAGAAAGACTCCTGTCAGAGTTTTTGTCTGCATGAAAGCACTTTAGCAGCTCCACAGAACCCACCATCCTCTCTTTCCACTTCAACAAACTATCCGGGGGATTCACGCATGTAGGGGTCCAGATGTGAAAATTGTATTCCACAGCAATGCGTTCTGCCAACCGAAACGGGACACTCGCTTGACACTAAAATTTATTGACCAAGACGGCTTGTTTTTCCCCAAAGACATTGTCTTTTTTTATTATATTTTGTCCCAAATAAGGTTGTGGCTTTATGTCGCCATGTACCGTCGTTGTCTCACAAACCTGTGAGGCCCTGTGGAAGACATGGAAATGGAAATTTTGTTTCTTTGTTATAATAGAAAATAGAATTTTCTTGACTTTTGTACTTGACTACTGTTTTCTATTAGGCTTTAAAAAACAAAACACACACACACACACACACACACACACACGCACCTAATGTATACACCTAAACCTAACTTGAACCTCCAAACCTTTAAGTGTATTAAGACTATCACTATGGACTACTTAAACAGCGCTGAAGATCCTATAAACATTGTGATCTATTTCTAAGAATACTTCTTAGAGTTAAGTTAAACCTTATTGTGCAGAAATGAATCGACTGAATCTAATCTTTACGTGTCTTAAAAATGAAGGATACGAATCTGAACGTTAAGACATTTCTAATGAACAGTTTAACACTAATGGCTCCAGCAGATTAAAGCCTAATGTACCTGTATTTATTCTTTTAAAATAACTCTGATTTTTATTCATGCTGCAGGTGGAGAAGGAGGGACCTGGCTGGAGAAAGTTTGAGGATCCTCGAACGAATAAATGAACTTTATTTAGATTTAAAGGTGTAGGGACCTTTCTTTTTGCTCGTGTGAGATTAGTGTTTATTTATTTAAGTGCTTAAGACATGAATCTCACGAGATGTCAGTGTTAGTGCGGGGATGTGTAGACTTATACGTGGAGGTAAAACTTAGAAGTGGAAATATTAACGTCTGTATGTGGAGAGCCAGTGACTCAGAAATAACAGTTTGAAATACAATCCATTGCCTTTGTTCTCTGCTGTAGCTTTCCACCCAGCAAAAACAAGGCTTTAAATCCCGAGTCCTAAACTCTGAGTTCAATTTTGTATTGGTTTCAAATCTAAAATCAAATTTAATTCAAATTTATTTGTATACCACTTTTAACAACATTTTCACAAAGCGGATTTATAGAAATATAAAAATTCACTTGCTAAAGTTTAAAATTGTATTGAGGAAAAAAAACTCCCTGAGACAAGGAGAAACCTTGAGAGGACCCAGACTGAAAGTGCCGGAAAGAGGGATTAAGAAATCGATGTATAACTTCTATAACTGTACTCTATATATTCATTCCTCATCCATACCTGCTTATTCCAGGAATACCCAGGTCACAGGGATCAGCTGGGGCCAATCCCAACCATCTATACATGAAGGCAGGGTACACCCTGGACAGGTTACCAGTCTATCACAGGTCCACACTCACACTCATTCCAAAGTCACCACCGTGGTCTCCAAGTGGTGCTATCCACAACAGACCCATGTATCTTCAGGCTGCATGTCTGAAGCCATCCTCAACAAATTTATAAGCCTGAAATCATGTCAGGCTTGCCTCTGTGCCTCCCATTCAAGCTTTATTAAAACATGCATTAGTTTTCTATTATTTTGAGATTTACAAAATTTACAAAACGTTCTGTTTATTCTGTTTTAAATGAAAAATAAAAAGGTTTTAATGTGCACTCAGACATTTGGACCTCACCGTACATTTAGATGTAGCAGCTTTAGATGCATCAGTTTCCTATGTGATTTTTTTCCAAGTTTATTTCCAAAACCAAACATTAAAGTAACAGTACCAAGTGATAAGCAACATCATTAAAGCTGCCTGGAACCTTCAGAGAGAAACAGGCTTGTTGAGAAACACTCTCCCAATTTAAATGGAGATTAAAGACATAGTTCTTGGGCTCTTTATGTTCTAGTACATCTCATCAAATGCTATCTAGTGCTGGTTAATATAATGAACAGCAGTTTTGCAAATTCCACTCCACTTGCTTTTTGATTTCTACCCATCCCAAGGCAGCCAGAGACTATGCCAGCTTTCAGACCTTCAGTAAGAAGAGACAAATTCTGTGAGGATCTTGAGGCATCTAGAGATGTTCCAGCTCCAGCTGGAGTCCGCTTCATGAGAATTCAGACATTCTAAGAGAAGATGCCAACTATGTGGTCTTTGAGGACAACATTCTCCTAATCAATGCACAATGGTCGGACTGGATGGTTATAATATTTATAACCCTCCAGTGTCACCCAAATGAGATTGAGGTTCCCTTTTGAGTCTAGTTCCTCTCAAACGTTCTTCCTCTTTCATCCAAGGCTTGTTCATTGGGGAAAAATGCAAACATATTTAAAAATAAGTCTAATATTAATCTTGAACTTTTGTGCAATATTCAACTTTTTTATTATGTTTCTTATGTTCTATAAAGCTGATTTGATAAGTTTTTATTCTTATCTGAGATAGTTTTACTATATGGTTGTGGGTGGAAAAAACAAGTAAATTTTTTTGCCTGCTTAAAATAAAAGTCTTATGACCACTATTTTTTTTTCTCAAAAAAATAGTCCATGGTCAAAAACTACTTATTAAAGCAAATCATTTGGAATTAAATCTGATCACTTTCTGCAAATAGAAGCTACCAAAGGAAACAAAGGCAAAACGTGATCTACAGAATAATTTCTGTTGTAAGATACAGCGCAAAGGTTACAAGATGGAAAGCAGGATTATAGAGTGGATAACGTACGTACCATCCTGCAGATATTGTGAATCTGAAATGCCTACACAGCATGGTGAACTTTCTTTTCCCACGCAAAGGTTTGAAAAAAACCCCAACAACAACAACACATTTTCCACTTCCAGTCCCCAAATTATTCGGGTTAGCTTCTTGTCATTTGTGCAGTTCTTGAGATGGAGTTGCACTAGAAATGTTGCCGAGAGATTTTGCTGGCAACTCAGGAAGGAAGCGAGTGAGAGTCTGCAAAACAACTGTGGCAGGTCCTGCACGATTCCTGAAACAACCCCAGCTATGAAATATTTTCTATAAAACTGCATGACAGTGTACCTTCAGCGACTGAACTTTGGTTTCACTGAAAAACTGCTGGATTCAAGACAACTGGAAGCCAAAGCAAAAATTGATTTGTTTAGATTTTGTTTAAATAAAGTTTGAATTGAGTAATTCTGAAAGAATCAGCAGTTTTGTTTTTTTTTTTCCACACAGATGCTGGATTATTTTGCCGGTACTGTAATAACTTACTTAACCTGTTCAACTCAGAAGCCTATTTTTGAGCATCTTGCTTGAAAGCAACAATTTAAAATGAGTAGATCTCAAAAACTACAAGGTGTATTTGAATAATTCTGGTAATTAGAATTTTATACAGTATTTTACCAGGTCTACCAAGGGAAGATGGAACAAACGGAAAATAATAATAATAGTAATTGGTGGTTAATAAATAAAATTTTTGGTCACAGAGTGCTCATCCTTATACCGATGAAATCTGTAGAATCTGGTTGTGTTTGTAAAGTGTAGAATCCGATCACTTCTGTCAATGTTCACGTATTAGTTCTGTCTGATTGTTTAGCCACTCGGTGATGGAATTGTGTTTTATTTAGGTGCAAATGGTCTTTGTAGTCTTGTAGCTGAGCTTCTTCTGGTACTTCTGCTACAGTACGCTGCATGTGTAGATACATTCAGGCTTTGTATGATTAAGAAAGGATTTATAATTGGTTTTGGAAAGGGTTAAATAAAATAGAATCTTATTAATCTTGTTACATTTAGGCAAAAATGACCAGAATATAATCCCTATTAAAGGAACTAAATAAAAAGGGGGTTATTGCACTACATTTAGAAAAAAAGTAACAAAGGAGCATAAGAAGTGGAACCTATAGGCTTCTACAACCACTCCGACTGACTATAACATGGTCTAGCAGCTAACATTACAGGTGTTATGGATTTCTAATGGATTATGGATTTATAATGGGAGTGAATCCTCAGCAGTACTCTTTGCCCTGCAGCAGCTCTTGCCTGTAGAACGCACTTAACTGGTGGAAGCTGCTGGCTGTCTTGCCCAAGATGCACTGCAAGCCTGTGTGGTGTTTGCCCCAGTCTCCCCAGCCCATGTATTTTGCATTATGCATAGTCTACATTGCATCAATAATTCAAAACATACATCCAGATTTGTTCAAGCCTTTGGGAGAGCAGCCCCTGTTCCTTACTGAACATCCAGGGTGCAGCCTTGATCACACCTTTTCTGTGTGTGTGTGTGTGTGTGAGCGTGTAGTACATATTTGAACGGCATTATAGAAAACATCATAAACAAGTGGAGTGTTTTTTATAATATGGTATTATATACGGTAAATGAAGTCAGGAGGGTATTTTATAACCCTGTACTCTCGTAAAAAACTCTATTTATATATATTCAGGTAGTATTCCACCAAGAGACATGACAAGAATCAGGTTCTATATTTGTGATTGTATCCTGTCAGGGTTATAATTGAATTCTGAGGTTTCAGGAGCCTTTGATATTTTGCCAATTAGCCAAACAAAGAAAACAGCATAAAAAGGCAAACAAAAGAAAAAAAAGGATTAAAAAACAAACTATTAATGGGGTCCATTATAATAGTGTGTGTGATGGGTATCTGACAGACAGGAATCAGGCCATATGCAAGAGTGCACACTGTTCAAAACACAATGGCACTTTTGCAAATAGATAAACCAATTAAATATCACACAAGAGGCAGGATCAGAGAGTCAAAGAGATAAGTGGGTGTGTGTTTGAGGGGAACGTAAATGGAATGTGTGTGTGTGTGTGTGTGTGTGTGTGTGTGTGTGTGTGTGTGTGTGTGTGTTTGTATACCTCTTGGACTCCCATTTTTTGACATGCATTACCAGGAAGCCGTAAGCGCCTGACACCTGCACCGGGCCATGTAGGACGGATTAGCGATGCAGGGAAAGATGCGCCATGTACTGTTTGACCGCTGCTCTAGGGATAAGACCTGATTATCAATGAGCACCGATCTGACCCCTCCTCCCATCCCTCTTCACTCACACACACACACACACACACACACACACA
>JAOTRN010000003.1:19982931-19995099 GCA_028566695.1 Bagroides melapterus | reverse complement strand
CACACACACACACACACACACACAGGCAAATTGTCTTAGTATAATTTGCACTAGGTGTGAATGAGTGTATGAAGGTGTCTGCATTATGCCATGGACAGCTCTCCCACCCAAGGTGTATATCCACCTCATGGTCTGTTTTTGTGTAGTGTTTTGGATTCAGAGATCTCGGGTCCCTCAACTGGTCCTGAGCTCAGGTTACTGTCCATGTAAAGTTTCACACGTTTTCCCATGTGTCTGAGTGAGTTTCTCACAAAAAAATTCCAGTAGGTAGATTGGTGGTACAGAATTGCCCCTAGGTATGAATTAATGTGCGATGGTGTGCACATGGTGCCCTGTGATGGACTGGCCTCCCATTCAGGGTGCAGGCACCAGTGCTAGGCTCTGGATCTGCAGCATCCCTGACCAGGATATAGTGCTCATTGAGGATAGCCTACATAAAGATTTGCAGTAAGAATTTTCTTGAATTTTCTCAATCAAAATCGCACACCACTGAGGCATGAGATATGGACTCTATAAGAGCTCTAAAGGTGTGCTGTGGAATCTGGCAACAAGACTGGCGACAGATCCTTTCCATCATGTGTGTTGTGAGGTGTGTCCTTTATGGATCAGACTTGTTTGTTCAGAACATCCCACAGATACTTCACCTGATTGAGAAGTATGTCAGAGTCAAAGACCATGAACTCTTTGCCCTGCTCCTCAAACCATTAACAACATTTGCCTGCAAAAAGAGGTTAAAACAGCAGATACTATTTTGCCATGAATTGGGATACCCAGGAATCCCCACAAGGTTTGGAGATGCTCTGACTAAGTCTTTATCTTTATCCTTTTTCCTTCTTAATCTATCACAATTTGGCCCTTTGTCAAAGTCACTAAGATCCTTACACTTACCCATTTTTCCTGCTTCCAACACATCAACTTTGAGAACTTACTGTTCATTTACTGCCTGATATATCCCACAACTTAACAGTTGCCACCGTAAAGAGATAATCAATTTTATTCACGTCACTCATCAGTGATTTTAACGCTGAAGTCTATGGCTACGGATTGCTATAATTTTTTTTTTCTGTAACAAAGCAAATTTTGTCAGATTTTAAATGAACATAAAGTGTGTTATGGTCTATTTTATCAAGCCAGACCTCTATGCGCCTCTCTATAGACTTGCACTGGCCGGTTTTCAATATGACTCATCGATACGTCACAGTAGCAAGCACCAGCAATATATCAATTAGTAAGCTAATGGGGCATGTACTGTTTTGCAGAATGTACGGGAAAAATTATGAGCGGGAAATGAGGTCATAAATCAGTGTCAACCTGAACTATATAAATATGTTTAAGAGTTCAGCCTTGAAATGTCAAAAAAGGTTTTATTTCAATTTGCATTTATTTGACTTCGGAACATTTTGTGGCCCCTTGTGATCTAATCAAATGACTCCATCCTGTGAGTAATTCCTGAATTCTGGGATAGGTTCAGGATAAATCAGATTTCCATCAGTAAAATGGCTATTGTTTCATCTAGCAGCCTGATAAAGCCTGCATGTGTCCCTTCTATTCAAAACAATAGAAAGGAAACGCTATTAGTGAAATATTGCCAATAATGACAGCAGCTATAAAAGCTGCATTTACCTTTGCTTAAATTCCACTCACCATTAAAGGTTTATGGCTTGTGTGCTCACGATAACATTATGTGAATTGAATTGAAAAGTAATGGAGCCTGAAGAGCAGGCTAAAACATCAGTCACTCGGGTCTTCGGTGCTCGGGATGCTAAATATCGCACACGTACAATTACTACACGATTACTTGACGTAAGGTGGTGGAAGTGAGCAGCGGTCGAGCCAATCAAAATAACAAAACTAAAGAGGAAGGAAAACTTTCTTTAAATAGTTTGGCTCGAGTTCTCTTTTTTTGAAGAGGGTGTTGCATCGGACAAACTAGTCGATGATGCGCTCAGTGGCTGAAGGCATGGAAAAGGGCTGAGGCATAATGCATTCCAATAATGACACAGGCCGCTGCCTCCACTCCTCACGATCGATAAACCCTGAGGGATCCTCCGCTTTCCTGTGATCTCTCTGTGAACAAAACCTAGGTCTCAGGTGCTAGACTGTCCTGTTTGGGACATTTTTTTTATTAAGGGCTAATGAGCACTGCTAAGTGGAAGTGTCATGTTGTGGAGCATTGTGTTGTTGTAGTGATATCTGTGTAAATAATATGTAAGGACTGTCACACTTGAGGGTGTGTTGATGTGATGTTATATGTCCATCTGCAAAGCGGAGATACTGTACTTGAGATAGATTTCTATTAATAGCATAGCTTTTTTCCATTATACACATACATTTTCCTACGACGTAAATATTTCATTCGTTAGTGAATTTCATGCCGCAGAAAATCGTTAAGTAAAGTTAGCTCCTGTTTATTAGAGTAGCTATAAAAACATTCCTAACATTGCAGTTTCTTTTTTAGTGGTAAGAATTAGATTTGTTGTCAGGTGGAATGCTAGTTGCACCACCTACAGTACTGATAAAAATTCACTGCAAAAAATGACTTAGTAGTTTTTGTCTTGATTTCAGTAGAAATATCTAAAAAATCTTAAATCAAGATGCATTTTCTTGATGAGCAAAATGACCTGAGAAAATAAGTCTAGTTTTTAGACAAAAAATATCAAATTTAAGTGAATTTGTGCTTAAGAAAAGCAAAGAAATCTGCCAATGGGTTAAGAAAGAAAATCTTGAAATGAGTTTACTTTTTCTAAAACACTAAATTCAAGAAAGATTCAAGAAAAAAAATTGGCAAAAAATTACCCCATTGGCACATTTCTTTGCTTATCTTAAGCACAAATTCACTTAAATTTGATAATTTTTGTTTGAAAACTAGACTTATTTTCTTATTTTCAAGAAAACACATCTTGATGTAAGATTTTTTAGATATTTGTACTGAAATCAAGACAAAACTTAAGTAAGTCATTTTTTGCAGTGTGATTATTATGAGAACCAGTAGTCATATATGATTAATTGGAACTATATAAAAAGCTGATCCAAAGCTTCAGATTGTGGAGAAAGTCTGCCATGTCCATCACTGAGGAACAAGTTGTTCCTAAAGGAACCATAGAAGACGTATTAAAAACGGCTGTGTTCAATAAACGTGGTTTGAAATCGACATTTTCTGCTCTGACCAATTCAAATTCAAGAATTCAACAGTGCTGTGGATTAGCTAGCATAATGAAGGGGGTCCAAGCCAGTGAAATGTCAGTGTGGTATAGTAAAAGCCTTGGAGTTTTGAGTGACTGAGGATTTGAAAATAATACAGCAATTTATACTATTCAGTACTGAACACTAAGATGCAGCGGGCAGAGTCGCTGCCAGACCGGACCATCATCCATGGAGTTTTGCATGTTCTCCCTATGGAGGAGTGGATTTCCTTCAGGATATCTGGGTTCCTCTTACCTCCCAAAACATGGCCAGTGTGAATGAGTGTATATATACACAGTATATAAAATGTCCTTCACGAATTAATGCAAAATAGATTCGGAGGTATGCAAAGAAAAGTAGATTCAGGAAAAGATTCAAGAATTCACTCCACCGAACGAGTCACTGTGCTCCTAGACAGCTTACTGCTTTGTTTCCATTGATTAACACTGTAAAATTACAACTTCCAAAAGACACCTATTCACCGTAAACGATGCACTGGACCACATTCAAAACAAATGGCTTAATTTGAGCAGAGACAATTATTTGTATTGGAAACGTTCTACTTATTCATAACATAGGAGGCACAGTTAGATGATTGGAAACGTCTCCTCTTTATGTGCACTCACCTCTGAACGCAATCTATTTGGCAGGAACCCTGTATGTATATAGAACGAAGTGCGACGTGATTGAAAGAAATATCCTTGGTGCTGCATTTCAGGTCAGCACTATCATACTCTGATACTCTGTGATAATACAGTGGTCAGAAAACAGCAATCACCGGCACTCCTCCATCTTCCTGTATGCCGTGTATAACAGAATCGTTTCCAGTCCGCTCTGTTTATCTGAACTGAAATGATAGAGTCCAACTCTTCCAGCAAACTGCCTATTTTTCCACCACAGAGTGTTTTTTTTCCTTTCAACCCACTCACAACCCGTAAAAGTTCAACAGGGTTTTATTTAGACGCTAATTCCGTCCATGTTAAAAGAGGGTCACGAGTATGCATTACAGGAAAGTACGTGTAATAGAATTACAAAGTGTTTTCCTTATCGCAATAGATGAGAGATAACGATCTGGAAAATAAACAACATTTGAGTCTAAAATTTGTTAAATAAATTAAGACGTGTTTGTTTTTACGAGCCTGTGCTTTTGTTGCCATTCCTAAGAGCTACTGTTTCACTGTTTTGAAAGGGATAGTTTGTTTTTGGCCTTCTGGTGTATTTTCATATCCTTGCGCTGTTGAATTATTCCAAAACAAAATTATTCCTTAAAGTTTTTTTTTTTTAATTTTTTTTCCCCCCTCATGAGATCGAAATTCAGCTTTGAGCAGGCCACATCAATACGGCCTCATCCACCGGGAGGGAAAATGCTAAAAATGCTAACGCCTCGCCAACAGGCTGTCTTCGTTTTAGCATTAGCACTACACAGGAATGCTGGGAGACAGGAAGCAACCTGCAGGGTGATGTGGAGGCCTGATTGACAGCTTGAAGCATCCCAAACCATGGGGGCCTCACACCTGTCAGTCATGTTTGGGGAAAACGAGAGAGAGAGATAGATAGAGAGAGAGAGAGAGAGAGAGTGAGTGAGTGAGTGAGTGAAAGTGGAGATCTGGCACATTCCATGGTGTGTTTTAATAGGATTGCTTCCCCATGCCTGAGGATCTAATATTCACCCATTGCGCACCAATCCACTATTCACTTGCACAGACATCAATGGTAATATTTGGAGGTCACCCATGGAGACATTATAATTCCCTTTCTGCAAGCAGGATTTTATTAAAAAAAAAAAAAGATGATTCTCCATACAACATTTGAGTAGGGTAGATCATTCAAAGCTGACCGTTTGCGTAACATCCCTTGTAACACAAGCAACATCTTTCTATTGGACTGTTTTGACTGATCTGCGATCTGTGAGTGTATATTTCACGTAATAATAACAGCTGACACTAATAGAGGATTGTTAGGAGTAAAGGCTCCACTTAATATACGTTCCCAAGCTGAGGAAAACCCTGTAAGGAATCAGACCTGGATAAATGCGTATAAATATATACAAGAATATATCCTTATATGATCTCCAATAGAAAGTCTGACACACGTCCCATTTCATTTAAAGATTCTCCCATAACATTTCTAAATAGGATGTAGTCGGATAATCTTGTTTGATTTTACGACCGCCAAATTTTATGCCAGCGCCACATGAGAATAAAAGAAACTCTCCTTTCCTTTAAAATCTCAGCCATTTAAATGATTACTTTGATACAAGGCCCAGCTCTGAAGAACGTCGTCTTCATTAACATGCCCCAGAGGACAACTTAACACCTCTCTACTTCTTCGCTTGATCGCGTATTTCTATCTTGACATACAGACATATAATTTTCCAGCCACGTTTTAT
This sequence comes from Bagroides melapterus, assembly GCA_028566695.1. Taxonomy (NCBI): domain Eukaryota; kingdom Metazoa; phylum Chordata; class Actinopteri; order Siluriformes; family Bagridae; genus Bagroides; species Bagroides melapterus. The sequence continues at coordinate 19,989,527 of JAOTRN010000003.1, read as the reverse complement.
TTCCCTCTGACTTTAAATCTCCTCTTGTTCCTTTTTAGGCCTGATGTGGTGTTATTACAGCTCCCAAGAGGCAAGTCTCCATATGCTTTAATATAAACACTTTTGCAGCTGCAAAAAAAAAAAAAGAAAGAAAGCATAAAGCGAAACTGGGATCAAAAGATAATATCAGCAGACACCTCCCCACCCCAAAACCACCCCACCTCACCAACCCCTGCTGAAAACAGGCTGTAACTGAAGTCAAGGTGGAACAGTTAAAGTCAGGCCTGGAGGAGTCCCTGCAGAGAGCAGGGCAGTGAACGAGCAGGGCTGCCTTCTTATGGAGGTGGACTGATGGGTCTAATCTAGCGAGAAAGCTGGCAGAATCCTCCATGGTGGTCCCAGTAAGAGTTGTCTCTGATGGGAACACGACCTGGGCGTCCGCTGCTGCCTCCCCCCCCCCGTCTTGACTTTCACTCCTGCCTCGGACTGCTCAATAATTCAAGACAAAAATCCGTCTCTGGAGATGCTATAAAAGCAAAATCGCTAGTTCCTAAATTACAAAATGGGCTCAAAGATGATTGCATATGACATGTTCCAGAGAGTTATGAGCATTTTTCTCTTTCCGCAACTAATTCTCAAGGAGTGTGAAACTCCTCGAGCACTTACCATGTTACTTGTTTGTACAAGTGGGTTAAGCGGTCCAGTGTAACACAATCTAACAAAGTAACCACCAAATATTGTAGCTAACAGTGCGGGAGCTTGTTTTCAGATGTCAGGAGCGGATTTGGAGGTGGTTGTGTCGCCGAAGGGATCTTGACTTTAAACTTCAACTTTTGGCATCATGGATGACAATGAAGTCATGAAGTCTTGACAGTCGTCAAACTGGATCGAGATGGAAGCGCACAGCTCTTTTTGAAATGACTTGCTGGGAATAAGATACATCCCATAGCTCAGAAACAGGAATTATCAGGATAAATCATTCTAGAGTTCCTGAAGTTTATTGTATCATGTTATATACTCTGTGTCGTCAAAGATATTTATTATGTAGGAAACTTGCCAAAAAAAAGGTCTGTAGCAAGTACTCAAGACTTGAGATTGCCTGTAGTGGAAAAAGATATGAATCGTAACATTTTACAAGCACATCTGAAGCCCATTCTTATGTGTCTTATCTCTAATGGCATATCCATATGGGCTGAAATGACCCACAACGCTCAGGCTTACATAAGACTGACTTAACATTGTGTAGCTTTTCTCATCAGGCTTCGACCACGTTCTGAGCGAGGACGTGGAGCCTGGCTCGGGGGTTCAGACTCAACAAAAAAGGCAACTGTGCACGAGGTGAAATTAGGCCTAGCGGAAATGGTTTCACTCGGCACCTGGGCACTGCAGGACTGTTCGTCCACACCGTGTGGTGCGATCAAAGTGTGCCTCATGAGCAAGACACAATAAAAATAAATAAATACTAGCTCGCACCAGCCTACAGAGGGGGACGAGGCTGAGCTGGTCATTGAGCAGAAACAGGGGTGAACATGGTATATGGGGTAACAGTGTATTTCCTTGAAGACTGCAGAGCTGTCACATACGGAATGGTGTGACCAGGAGGAGAGTGAGGTCAAAGGGCATCAGTGCTCAAAGACTGAAACTACTGCACTGCAAGAACAGACCTTACTGAAGAATTTTCTCAACAGAGAGCTGCAGGGATGATGTATTTTTCTAGGCCGACCCGGAAGTTGTCAGATGACAAGGGATTATTGCAAAAAATAATTTCTGTGTTTAAAAAAAAAGGTTTATGATTACTACATGATTCGCTCAACATCATGTTCACAAAATGAACTTTTTTGAACTTGTAGGAACTCTGATTAAACTTATTAATATTAAATTTAAGCCTTTATTCTCATAAATACTGCTAATTGTTTTGTATTTGTTTTATCGTGAATTTATTTTAAAAAATGATCGTTTTGTTTTTATTTATTGTAGCGGACTCTCGCTTTCCTCTTTCAGCACTATTACTGCTGCGTATCTAAAAGCCGCTCCTACAATATACGTGCGGTTAGTTTAACTGTGCTTTTAGAAACAGTGGCTGGATTAACAGCAGTAGGGTCACTATATTGTCTTCGAAGATAAAGACACAGACATCACAGACTCCTTCTTAAGTTTCATACGTTTATGTGGAAGTTATCAATCACATGAGTCCCTGTTTTAAGATTTTGCTGCCGCCTCTAGAACATGTTCCTATGTAGAGATCATGAGAAAATTAAGTTGCGACAGTATCACGACAAAAACAAGAAAGAAATAATAATTATAAATAATAATGCATGTCCTCTTAGGACTTCCGTTGTTGTCTTCAACATCACCACCAAAACCTTTTGAATCTTTATTTAAAAAAAGTTTCCTGATCAGAATACACACAGCTCTTTTTGGTGGAGAAATCCGAATTAATGAAAAGCTGGAAGTTTGCAAGAGTGTGTTATTAGAATAAACACAGCAGTACAGGAGTAGACGAGTTTTCCTGTTCGGCGTGGTGTTTAACGGCCCTCACAATCTCTCTAGTCCTGTTTAGCCGCTTGTTAACAACTGCCTTATTCAAGACACATAAAAGCTAAAAAATATCTCAAATGGAGAAAAAATTGAAAATATCTTCGGCTTGTATTATCCTTGGACATCATTATTTCAGACATTAAACCGCAAACAAAAATCGAATAAGCTATTTGGGTAACGATGTGTGGAAGTCCTAAAATGCTGACTTGTTTCCTGGTTTAAGGACTCATTCCTTTAGAACTCTAATCTCATCTTGATTCTATATATAGAGGCTTGATTATTTATTTATATATTGATTAAAGCGTAAGACAATGTAAAATGGTGCAACACTGACTAAAACAATTCAATTAGCAATAGACATTGTCTCCAAGCAGCTTCAAAGGAATGTAGAACCAGAATAAAAATTGTAAAGTTTAAAATTAAGATATTGTTTATCTCTAATATCTATCCCTAATGAGCAAGCCAGAGGCAACTGTGACAAGGAAAATCTCCCTGAGATGATATGAGGAAGAAACTTGAGAGGAACCAGACTCAGAAGTGAACCTCATCCTCTTGTGGGTGATGCTGGACAATAAAATAATGTAAATGCACTTCAAAAATGTCTCTTACTTAGTAGTTTTGTTTTGTTTTCAGTACATATATCTAAAAATATGTAAATCAAAATGTGTTTTCTTGATGAGCAAAATGACCTAAGAAAATAAGTCTAGTTTTTAGACAAAAGAAAATAATCAAATTTAAGTAAATTTGTGCTTAAGACAAGCAAAGAAATCTGACAATGGGGTAAGAAAAAGCACAAATTCACTTAAATTTGATATTTTCTTTTGTTTAAAAACTAGATCTTTTCTGATCAAGAAAATGCATCTTGATTTAAAAAAATTTAGATATTTGTACTGAAAACAAGACAAAAACTACTAAGTAAGAGACATTTTTTTGCAGTGTGTAAATTATGTCCTTTCTACAACAGTTTGTAGTTGAGGGGAATTAAGCAACCAAGGTCCCTTGAGGAACTAACAGGTCAGAGTTATTTCTGAGCTCATTACAAACTTAACACTAATTTCTTAGAGGGAGTGAGGTAGAGAGAGAGAGAGAGAGAGAGAGAGAGAGAGAGATATTAGGTATGCTTGTAATCATGTGATGGTTAAACAAAGGCGTGAGGCTGTTAATCTTTTGGGACCTAATAAAGCACTTTGTCCTTTCTGTATTATATGAACATTTGGCCTGTGAACTGCTCGGGGATTCTCTGTTGAGCTGGAAATCATTTTCCCTTCAACTCCAGGAGGAGATGCGTGCTATGATTTTGTTTGTCTGCATGCGTTCCCGGAATATTTTATCATGGTGGAACAGAGCATTCACAGTACCTGCTGTTTATCCTTTTTGTTCTTTTAAAAGATAAAACTTTGTGTTTCCCTACAGACACTTTCAGAATGGATGATGCAGATCTGAGTTTGTCCATCTGATCATACTCTCTAACCTTCACCACCACAAGTCTAGAAATGTTGCCCAGCAATATACATTTTCCAGAACTAAATTCTTTATTATTATTACATATTTGAATTTTTCATGCACTATTAAAATTAGGAATAATATTTATTCATGGCTTACTTATAATTATAATTATATTTCTTCTTCATCTACTTTCAGCTGTTCCCGTTAGGTGTCACCGCAGCGAATCATCAGTTTCCTCCTCACTCTATCCTCGGCCACATGGACAACTTGCATGTTTCGATTGGCCCGTTTTACTCCGGATTCCCTTCCTGACGCAACCCTCTCTATTTATCCGGGCTTGGAACCGGCACAGAAGTCACTGGCTTGCAGCCCCTGTGGTAGATTAATTATAATTATATTTATATTTCAAAAATCTTACATGCTACAATTACAGGCAGTCACATTTATTGCTTGTTTTAGGTTTTAAGAAAATATATGTCAATCAACTCCAAATCAATTAGGATCGTACCTGTAAATGAATATAATCTCTAATCTCTTCTGTAGACTATTTTGTTTTATTATGTTCTCAATACGTTTCTTATTATAAAGTAGATTTTTATTTTTTGTGCCAGACTTTAAAGTTGACATTGGAAGTGTTTGTGCTTCAATAACTTCAAGTTTACCTTTTTATTCATGGACAGTCTGTTTACTTTTTAATATAAATTAAAAAAAAAGAAAACATACAAAAAAATAATAAATCTGGATATGCTATATAAATAATTTCACATAATTGGCTGATTCTATAATTCCATGAATACGCAGGTGTACCTGTGTTCCTAATAAAGTGGCTTCCGAATATGAATATAATATATCTATAGAGCGCTTTTATATCTCTCTCTATTGAATTTGTTTACTGATCATAACCAGTAGATATATTATTGGTGGTTCCTGTAGCACTTGGCATTTTTCTTTGTATGTCAAATTATGCAAAATATGAACTTGTGTGTCATCAAACAATAACAAAAAAAAATGTAAAATGGACTTTTATTATATGCAAAAGAAAAACATATGCAAGTATCTGCTTTCCAATTTGCATACGGATTTGATACCTGGACCTTTAAGCACATGACCGGCTTCTGGAAACTAATATGTCGTATTTTGAATTACAAAATAATAAGCAATATTATAAAGATTGTCAGATTATTTTCCTCATGACAAAATATCTCTAACGCCGTGCATTTTTAACATCATCATATATTCCTTGGCTTGTGGCCAGGAATTCAGATTTGCAACTAAATCATTGTGTGAATATTCTGATGATTGTATTAAAGAATCTTCTGAAGCCCAGACCAGAACAAGGCTTATTTCCTCCACAAATTTAACATAATGCCAGAAAGAATGAAAAAATTCCGGTTGTGTCGGCATAAATATTAATTTTGTGCTGAAATTTGCATTGAGCTTTGATCATATTTATTTCGCTCTCATTTCTTTTTTAGGTTCCTAAGCCACTTGGCTCATGTCACTGAAGCCAGTGAAAGATTAATGGTGGGCCTCAGAGCCTCTATCACCAGTGCAGGAGAGCTTAGTGTAGCTATCTGCTCTTCTCCACTGCATGATAAGGAAAAAAATGCAGAACTGCTGGGTTATTATTCATTGACATATGCTTGAGACTGCAGATCCACATCTCTCTTCCTTAAGCCGTGCATGCGAGATGAAGTCTGACGCGCTGGCATTTTTGGTGGCTCGGGTCACACTAGAAGCCAGGCGTGCAGCGGTCAGCGGCGTGTTTGGTTACGCTATCAGTATTGACTCCTTTGCAGTTCAGCAAATATGAACGAAAGCATACAAAACTCTAAACTCTTACAGTTCAGTCTGCTAACAAGCTTGATATATTTAAAAAAATATAAACTTTCCAATAAGGTGAAAGAATGAATTAAAGGACAGCTTGTTTTGTCCTTTTCCCACTCAAACAATTCTCTGCAGGAGAAAGAGATGAAGGAATATTCTGCTTTTCTACAGCAGTGCACTCAGTAAATTTTGTTCTTCTTCTGCTTCGCACTCCTGCGCTAATCCTGTGCATCAGATATCTGACACACGCTGCAGATCTTATTCTTTCCTAAAGTATTACACTGGATGGAAAGATGCACTATTACAAGCCAAATGCAATTAGCATAACTAAGTTACCTGTTCCGTTCCTCCATCCATTCTTTATTGTGTTAGTGTGCTGTGGGACTTTTCTGATACTCCTCGATTATTAACGTTAAATTTCACTACACTATTACGTTATGTTGTTGTGTTAGGATAGCAGGAAACTCTCCTGAAAGATCAACTACTGATAAACAGACAGATGACAGATCACATCTAGCATTCCAGCTGGATAGATAAAGCCCGCTACTAGTCTAGGACACTATCTATCTATCTATATGTCTATCTATAGAAATTTAAAAGTTAGATACATGGCTATATAAATTGATGGATGGATAGATCGATAGATAAATGAAAAATGTTGTGGGAATTACCCATTTATCTAGCTGTCTGTTTGTCTATACAAATAAAAAGGTTAGATATATAGATGGCTAGATAGATAGATAGATAGATAGATAGATAGATAGATAGATAGATAGATAGATAGATACTTTATTGATCCCAAAGAA
>JAOTRN010000003.1:19926671-19949346 GCA_028566695.1 Bagroides melapterus | reverse complement strand
ATATATAAAATCCTGTCTCATTTTCTAAACCTAGAAATGCTCTAATTTCTAATTTTCTGATCCTAAATCTATATTTTAAATCATATATTAAATTGGGAAAAAAAAGCATGTTGCTTTTGAGGCTAAGTATATATCTATATATAATAATAACTGAAATGTCCTGGAACCACAGGAGCATGTGAGTAATTGTGAATAATTATAAAACTATACAGTTAAATAGCAGGGCGAGTGAAATCTGGAGCAGCTCAGAGTAATGGCTGATCGCAGCTGCTTGACGCCACTCTATGCTCGATCTTCTAACCTTCTAACCCTGAGCTGCTCTCTCCAACTGAGCACCGGTCTTTCTGTCCCCACAAAGACAGGAATCTGACAGCTTTGACCCTGTGGCTGGTCCCCATGAGGAAACAATTTACAAAAAAAAAAAAGAGTTTTTATAAAAAGATACAGAAAGTATTATTTTGGATACAGAGGATAAGGATAGATTCTTCTTTTAGTTCTTATCAGGGTAGTACAAGTGTGTGTGCGTGTGTGTGTGTGTGTGTGTGTGTGTGTGTGTGTGTGTGCGCACGTGTTTGAAAACTGCTAACTTTACAGAGAGCGGGAATATGTTTCTGACAACATAAAGTGCTTTTTATAAACGCAACATGCTTTTTTTTAAATTTAAGTCTAATATTTCTTTTAGTTTCTCAATTTAGGATGAAAAAATTTGAAATTGGAACATTACTAGGTTTAGAAAATAAGCCGAGGTTTGAAATAATACAAATAATATAGTTTTATGCATTAAGATGTTTAAGCACTCCAGGTAGTGTATGTATGTATTTGTTTTTGTGTGTGTAAGCGTTTGTTGATGTATGTGTACATCTGGGTTGGTGTATGTGTGTGTGTGTGTGCGGTGTGTGTGTGTGTGTAAACGACTATAAAATGAGGTACACGGTTTGAGTTAGTGGATTATGTGTGCATGCAAATTTTTTTTTTTGCATGAAGCCTGAATGGAAACAATAGGAATGATCACACACACACACACACACACACACACACACACAAATAATGACTATAGTATAGGCAATACGAATGAATTTTACTAGTAAGAATGAATTCCGAAAGAATCTAGTCTGTCCAGGCTTGTTTACGCTTTAGCTGCCGCCTTTTGCTTATAATCTTGTCACACTCTTTTCTGAGTATTTGCATACCAGACGCTGATGGAAACACCCAGTGATTAGCATTTTCTTTTGCTAACTTTTTTTTTTCTAAATATGGAAATATGGGTAATGCATAATTACAAGAGGGGAGTTATGCATCTGTGTGGATTGTGTGTGTGTGTGTGTGTATCACTGTGTCAGACTGCCACAGTTACCACTCGCCCTCTCAGACACTTAGAGTGGGTGCAAGTCCTGGGGTGATGGACAAGCTCTTTTGTTTGAGGATAACCAAGCTAAGCCTCCTTGCGCCTACTCCCTATTCCTCTTAGGCGACCCTTTTCACCCCATAACCCCAGGGGCCATGACAGCTACAATATTAGTAGTAGCCAAACAGTTCTCCGAGGGGGAAAGCGGGAGGAGAGCACGTTGAATAGGGAGCATAAGTGCTTCCCTGCCCAGGCTGCCGTTGGGGACAAAGGGCACACAAAGCCAGGCTCTTGCACTGAGCAGCAGACGGAGAGCATTAAAACCAGTTCAGGACATGCAGAAGAATCCCCTGTGCTTGAATCCCTAAAAAATTCTGAACCTTCTGTCTTTCTTCCTTTGTTGTTCACCCTCTCTATCTCCCGCCTCTCCTCTTTCCAGGACTGACAACATCCCGTGGAGGGGAATAAGTTCTGTGACGCCCTGCTGGTTGAGGGGGTGGACAATTTGTGCAAAACCCACTGCTTTTTCCCCCCAGTCAAAATAGTTTTCTATCACTGGGAAGATAATAAGCAGTGAAATATGGAGTGGTGAGACAGACAGTTTTGTCAGGTAGAACTGGACCTGGGCTACAGCTCTACTGTATTGTTTGCTATCCAGTGTTTGTGTGTGTTATATAAGTAGCGTCTTTAATGAAACGCATCAAATGTTTTGTAAAGTTCTTTCTCAAGGGACCAGTTTCAGCACAGCCACAATGTACGTGTCCTTTTATTTTCCCCATTTGCACACAGCAGAACATTAAAAGATGCACATTTCCAGCTTGCAGGCTTTACGGTTATTAAGGACAACAGATGGCAGTGAGCTTTCACAAATGACCGCAGAGTCAGTGATGATAATAAATGTGCTTTTAGTCCTCAAACGAACCATTTGTACACTGATGCTTTTAGGATCAAGTGTCGTGACACATAATGCGCTATTTTCGCTGCCAGGTTGTAAGTTGTGTATCACCACCGTCTCTGCTTCACCAGCCAATAGGTGACTCTCCAGATACACTGGACAGACAGCGCCAAGAAAAAAAAAAAGGAGCAGGGACAAAGGAAACGTTCTATTCCAGTTAATGAAGCGTATTCATTTAAGATGTAATGCCATATTCAGTTTAGCTTTGGTTACAAATGAACTTCACTTTCCTCTCAAAGGTTGGAGCAAAAACACAAGAAAAAAGGTTTATGTGCAAAACGGGAGAGAAAACAAAACAGAACAGAAGAAAAAGACTTGAAATTGCCTCATTAATGCATCGGGCATGCTGCCCTAAGCTTTTCCTTTTTGCCTTGGCCCAGCGGGAGCCCTTTTTATCAGGCCAAAGGACACCTTTTGCCTGGGCCATTAGCAAAACTGGGACAGATTCACTCTGGCAAATTCTCCCCTTCACAAGCCCTGAGAGATTGCAGGTTGAGGAAGGAGCAGGCAGAGGGGCGTACCCGCTGTGACCTTGGCACGCTGTGCACGGAGCATCTGGAGGACGAAGGATCAACAGTGAGCGGTGTCCGGTGCCACATACCCCTCAGGTTAATGGCTTTTAGCTGTTCTTGTCCAAAAAATGGTAATGACAGCAGACTCGAGGCTGCCGGAGACACAATTACTCCCATCAGGAACCTCCCCAACGGCTAAATATGATTTGGCCAATCAGCATAATTTGGAGAGCGTTCCGCTTGATGGCGTCCGTAACTGGTTTGCACCCATCTAGCCCTGTGCGCCTAAGTGCAGAGCTAATGGCGTATGTAGTGTTTGACAAATTGACAATTTCATCCAGAGGAGAGCTCTTGAAAGCAAAATGGAAGAGGAGGGTCAGGCAAAATCTGACCATGGGAGGTCTACAGGTTGAGTTTGAACTCTTTGCCCCATCTCACCTTGATTTATGTTGCATTTTAACTAAACACAAATGGTAATAGTATGTGCAACCGTGAGTATCTCATGTGTCAATGTGAGTGAAGGTGAAGATTGCTGGAAACGAAAACAGCAATGCAAACAACATTTGGTTCTGCAGTATAGGACAGTGGAGTGAAACCCAAGTAAAACTATGGATCATAGCCTATTAAATAAAACTCCCACTGTCTGTGTGGTTCACAATTTAAACTGTCCATCAGAAGGAGCATCAGGCAAATATAACAAAAAGAATTACATAGAAAACAGGTCTGTAATTTCTGGAATGTCCCCCACTAAATCCCCCACTAGTCTGTTTAATGTACATGGGTCGTTGGTAACAGATGGTACTGTATTATTTCTCTTTAACATTTATTGTAGCAGACAGCAGACCACAAGATCTGTCACAATAACAGATACGTGTATGGATCACTTAGCCACATGTTACTGATTACTCTACACTGCGAATCCTACTTGATAAAACCTGTGCACCCAGCAGACCTTCCCTTTTGCTCCCTGCACCCTGATTCCTGAAATCTGAGAGCAGATGACTGGCCCCTGGGGTGACAGCTACACCTGGTCTGGGGCTTTGGGTGAAGAGTGTTAAAGTGCAACAAGCTACTCACAGATGTAGTAGTACTCATGTCCTGGGCGGAACTCGAAGCCCAGCGAAAAGGGTGTAAAGAGCTGGAACTTCTCGGAGAACTTGAGTGGCCCACTGGGACTCAGCGGCCGATTGCACTCCCAACGCTTGAAGCCTCTGATGAGGTGGTTGCAGGTGATGTAGCTGTCGTAGCTAACCATGTAGAGTATGTAACGCTCCATGCGTTCAGGCGGGAGTGGCGTCTCATAATGCGGACAGTAGATATCCAGATAGTCGTTGATGGCCACCTCCACCGTGTACTCACCATGAACGAATCTGGGAAAGAAAACACAAGCGACAAAAACAAACACAATTCATATTTGTGTGGCAAATAAGTAATAGCTATACAAACAAAAGAACACGAGAGACAGACTCCAGCTGACACAAATCCATTTGCCCAGTTTAACACCCCTTGCCTCTGAAGCGTTTGAGGAACGACAAAATGATCTCATCATGCAAGCGAAAATAGCTGATGGCATGTGTCACTTATGCAGGAGATATTCTCAGTGTGCCATGCGATTGGATAATGGCGGCCAGCGCTGCTGAAGAGGGACTGACTGGAATGACCAAGCAGCATGGGACAGGCAGAGATTGACAGGGGTTCACAGAGTGAGTGCGGCTTCATTAAGTGCTTTCACAAGGTCCGGCTCATGGCTGCCTCAGCTGAAATGAGTTTGCTGGCCAGGCCGATTTAGATACAAATTGAGAACCTGCATGGTGCCATGAGTTGTTTGAAAAAACTGCTCCAGCTATAGCTCACATGATTCCATGCATAGATTTAGATCTACTCTATACCTTCACGCTATTCTTAGTCTTTGGTTTGTATTAATATTACATTTAAACACCATTTTGCAGTGGGGGGAAAAGTGATGAGTCAAGTTCTCTTTGGAGGAAGCATTCTTATCTCGCCTGCCTTGAGAGCTTTATGTGAATGAGACGTGACAGCCCCAATGGAGGGATCTCAAATAGCTTGTTAACAACACAGCTGACAGACTTGCTCCATACTTGATGCCGTTAGCCTAGGAGAATAGGAAAAAGCCTGTCACGAAGGACTGCACTTCTGCTTCACGGACAAAAATAAAATATCAAATTGGACTTAATAAGGTAAGCAAGAATGCTGCATATTTCCACTGACAAAGATGAATCTGAGACAGCAAAAATTTGAAAATACACAAGTGACACACACCCACAAACAAAAAAGTCTCTCTACCATCTCTGGCTTGTTCTTTTGTCGAAAATCCAAATCTTATAAAAAAAAAAAGCAATGGTGCCAAACTGAAGACTAGCCCATTCTTAATGCTATAGGATTAAGGATTTGTTTACAAGGACAGCACACTGATAGAGGTAAAGGGCAGGATCTGGTGGTGAAGGAGATTGCAGGGGGGTTAAAGGGGTAGAGGGGGAGAAATGCCCAGATAGCACATGACTTCAGGCCAAATATGGAATGGGTTAAGCATATAAGGGTCAGTTACAGCAACGGAAAGTATATCGTGTGCCAAAAGTGCCCCAAACGTAACCATCCGCATTTAAGGGTTCCGTGGAATTTTCAGCCAAAAATGGCCCTAATGCAATCAACCATACATAATCGTCCTGTGGTGTCTTAATTTGGGCCCATAAGTGATCCAAGTGTACGTTCTCTAAGGTCCTGTGAGGTCTGTGTATTACCCCTGAGATATGATCTCATCAAAGTTGAGCTGCATCTGTGTTCTGACAAGGAGATTTGAATTAATCGTCATCATTCCACGGGCGCATGTGGACCAGATGAAAGTGGTAAGTGTGGGCCATCACTCAATTACTATCTGGGTGGGGGTTTGGAGTAAGGCTTGGTATCAAATGACCGGTAATCTGGGTGTGGAATTACTGTCGGAGGGCTGTAGAGAAGCAAACTCCAGCTGCCTTCTTTAAACGTCTCTCTCTCCCTTATCGCTGCTACCCAGAGATCAATCCTTCTCTCCTTTTCAGTGTGCAATTCTTTCTTTTTTTTATTTCTCCCCCCTCCTATTCCCTTCAACATGTCACTTTTTTTTCTCCTCCATCTCTGGCACTCTTGAAACCCACACGATCACTGACGGCTTGCTTGCCAGGCATCCTGCTCTGTGCACTGGCATCAGGGTGGAGGGGAAGAAGACGAAGAAGAAAAAAAAAGAAAAGTCTAAATAAAATATAAGAACCTGTCTCCAATGTCCAGCACTTTTAGAAAAGAACACTTTATATTACTTCTGCAGAAAGCTCATGCTATTACTTTAGCCTCTGTGTTCAAAAGAATATTTTTTGTAAGCACTCACGCAAGGGGTGATACTCTGGTCTCTCTTTTATCCGCTCAGGCTTTCTTTTTGTATGGGAAAGTGCTTGGCTTAAAGCGTGATTACGTCTTGTGGCAGAGGCTTAAGACAAAGAAGCAAAAAAAATAAAAAAATAAAAAAACTTTCTGGAACATTTTGGAAGATCTTGATATAACTGTGTGGTAAAAATGTAATCATCTCGCCATAAAAAACATGTGTTATGAGTGCACTAATAGCTAACACATATCATTATGGCACATTGTGAGCATCTAAAATTTGTCTTTCGGATTCATAATATGCATTATGTCTGAGTAAATCAATGGCAGTGCCTTCTTCTGGCAATAAAGGCAGTTGAGGCTGCCAAATGCTTTGACATTCACAAAGTCTGAGTGATTCCTTCTGATCGAGATGTGTGGCAGAGTAAAAAAGGGAGAAAAAAAAAGAAAATGACGACCTTGCGAATAATGCCTGGTTTATGGTAGCTGAGAGGGAAGGAGAGCAATATGACAAATGAAAATATCAATAAAAGAGCTTAGCGTGTTAAGAAAGAGCTATTGAACACATATACGCAAGCTGTATTTGGTAAACTCGTCACACCATGGACCTCTTATTCTGATTCGGGATCAGTTTCTTCCTTGATTTCCAGCCATTAGGACACAAACACCCACTAATATGATGTTTGCTTCCCATCTTCAGGGTATCAGTTTCCCCAAAGAGCAATCGATAGCTACACTATCAACAGCCCCAATCCTCAATTCTCACTGCTCAATCTTAGAGGGAGATGGAGATGAAAACACGAGATAGCATGAGATAAAATCTATCATATCTTTTGATGATATAAAGAAGACTATGTGGTGGTTGAAGAAAGTTATTATCTACAGCCATCTGTGGCCGGAAGCCAAGGAAATAGAACTGCCTGTGATCTCTGGGTGGGAGGGATGGTATTAATCCCAATACTTTCAATCACAGCTACATTAGCCAATCATAAGCATGTGAGGGCGTGTATGCGGAAGAGGGCACATACCGGTCTTGTTTTGAAAAGAGCTTCATGTGTCTCAAGCAGTAAGTGTTCATCCTTCCTGGTTTTGCGATGGGACAAATTTGGGAAATGGTGTAAATTAAAAAAGTATGTCATGGTTTCTAGATACTGTATAGAACGACTCCGGCAAACTCTCAACAGCCTAATCGTGCGTCCACCACAAACACATAGTGGTGATTGATCGATTAGACTTTCAAACTAAACTCCCAGTGCTGACTTTGAAGTTCCACCAGAGGTTTGTGTGCCAGTTGGTCAAAAAATACCCATCAGACATTAATTCATCACGCAAAACTGTTTGTGTTCGGAGCGTTTAAAAGAAGAATGGAGATCCTCGCTGTGAACTTTTCAACCAGGGCCATTCTCCCAGGGGTCTGAAGTGGCCTGATTTACCGATGCGTCAGACGCAGCAGAGCCTGCGCCGTCTCTGCTCGGCTTTATGACTTCCTTTGGTAAACGTTTGCCTGTAACCGGGCCCCGCTTTCAAAGTCTCCAGCAGGAAGCATCTGCACCAAGAGGTCAAGAACCAAACAAGTGGATCTGATAAGACAGAACTGACTATTTATTACGCTATTTGATGTTTTCGATCAAGCAGCCAAAGAGTCATTAAAGCCATTAGAGGTCAAAAAAATCAGTCCTGAAGAAGTCTGGGCACTGGTTAAGTGATACGAGAGCATTTTATGGCTGCTGGCCTCTGATAAGGCACACCTCATGAACGAATGTAATGCGCTGGAACGGTTTGACAAACAAGATCTACATATTACCCCGGCACATGTGGGGCAGCTGGAGTGATTCTCAAATAGGAATGTGAAAGTGAGGAAGCGTTCCTTTCGGTGACCACCTAGTCTGTCCTCTGTAAAATTCTCTCCAGCTGTTTGTTAGTCCATGCCACATGCTTTACAACAAATTACAGAGCAAAGAGAGCAAGCCAGAGAAAATGAGAAAGAAAGGTATTGGAGTGCAACAAGGCAAATATTCACATCCTCTCTGGTGTGCGCTGCGCTCTGGGATCTTCCATTCATCATGCTTGCAGCCTGGATTCGCTCCCAGTGCAAACACTATAGAACAGAAATTTGACAAGCACTGCCGGTTGACGCAGAAGTGCAAATCTGTTTATATCATGCGGATTTTGCTCTACGATACGGCAGAGGAGACTTTCTCCTTTTTTGTTGACTCACAACCGAGGCAAACAGAATTGCGGAATTTATTCGACAATTAACCGATGACCCGGACAAGTTTGTTCAACACAAACACAGTGGGCTAATAACACAACCTTTTCGCACGTCAGGACTAATTTTGCTTCTAGCTCTGAGCTGTTATGTTTAAAACCTCCTCTAAGGCAAACAACACAGATCCTGGAGTCTACAGTGCTTTGGTGTGTTAGTGGATTTTTTTTTTTTTTTTTTTGACAGTGTTTGATGGTGGAGAAGGGGGTCTGTGTCCAGGTCAGTTTAGTCACAGAGGTCTGCAGCAACACATGACAGAACCGTGCGGGTGTTTATAATAGACAGACTAGAACAATCCTGGAGACGACGTGTGTGTGTGCATGTGTGTGTGTGTGCGCATGTTTCAGAATGGCCCTTTGTGCAAGCAGGCCCTGGTCTGGAAGCCATTTCCAAGCCCAACAGCTTGGACCTCGACTGCCGTCCGCCTCTTCCCATGTGGATCGTGTTTATTGTTCTTCGTGTCATGCAGACGCCGACCCCAAACCCCCCCGACTCCCTTCAGCACCTCCCCGCAATCTAAGCCTGTTATTCCAGCTCAGTTTGAGCAATTTTCCTATCGCTGCATTTATGCAAACTTAACCCCCAGTGAATGCTCAGCGCTTGCTTACGAGAAAGAAAAACACACACATACACACACACACATATATACTCAGAAAACAAACAAATTTAAAAAAAAAGGGGAAGGCTCGAGGGACAAAAAGGCCTGTGCTTTATTAATTATATAATTCATTTATTTTAAAGATAAAAGGCTTGCATTTTCCAATTTCAAGTGCATCACCATGATTCTTGTCTTGTGAGCAGGATTCAGGAGGGCTGCAGTAATTAGCTTGGTAGCTCATGCACTGGCACACTCAGCAGTAGTGTGTGTCCCAGTCGCAGTGGAGGCAGTGGGCTAATAGAATACCCTCCTTCTAGGGCAGATGCACTCCCCTGCTTAATTACATTTTATATTTTGGTGTCTTCTCCTCCTGTTAAACCTGAACGAGCACAAATTTTAGAGTACTCCTCCATACAGTGCTAGGTCAACTGCTTTCTGTGAAAGATGCTGTTGTATCATTAGAGGAAGAAACCCAATGCTGACTCTGCCGTGGATATTATCTCTCAAATTGAGCAAAATATTTCTACTAATTACACTGATTATATTACTGATTTATTTTTATAGAAATATTTTGCCAAAGGAACAATTCTAAAATAACCAAAAAGTGAACAATAAGTCAATCTGGAACGGAATTAGAATTTTAACAGAACAAACGGCTTCAAAAGCTTTGACGGTGCAAAATTTAGTGTTTCTACCCTACATGAATCTGAGCTCTGGTGAAAATGTATTTTCCCATTTGTAACTGCTCGACCCTGTTGCGAAGGCAGGCTGCATTTCCGTCTTGTATTCCACAGCCCTGCAAACAAGGGAGGAATAATTACACTCCTTCTGACTAGGGAAACTATTTATCTTCCCTAAATCCCACACAACAACCTCAGCGGCCGCCCTGCACAGCACAAAGCAGGCAGAAAAAAGCCGGCAACAGTCTGCGGGTAGCTGGGGACAGTGTGGGTTGGGCTAATTGGAAATGCACAAACACAGAGACAAACCTACCTTAAGAACGCACAAGAACGCTCCGGTCCGATTTGGAAGCCCTCGGGCCAAACACAGGCGATCCTGCTCTAGGTATCATTTAAACAACTTTAATCCACACCTGTCTTGAGCACTGACGTGCTCTTCTTTACTTCCCTGGCATCATTGAGCAGCTTTTCGGGTTGAGAAGAGAGAGAAAGGGAGAGGCGGTTCAAATCAAACATGGCGCTACCCCAAGCAAATGCTGATGCTTAATTGGCAGAGCCTCGATAAATTATGGTCCTGCTCTTTCAGGGTAGAGCCGCTGCTGGCTGACTTCCTCTGGCCTCCTGTGAACCCTAATGAGTAGATGCTTATTAACAACAGCAGCCGCTATTAAACAGCGTTTAGCAGACGCAAAGCCGACTGTGCAAACCATGTGCTTGCCAGCAGTTTGTTAGGGGCTGGAGCGAAGCTGCAGGGTTTCCTTTGTAACAGATTAGAACTGTATGGGGTTTTCAGGTTTTTACTGAGTGCTGCGCTATTAGCCGCCGCTGTACTTCTCGAGGAGCCGAGCACGTACCAGTGAAAATGCAGACCACAAAAACACGGCTGAAATGATTTTTAATGGCCAGCGAGCAGGCAATTAAGATTTAAAAAGATGCAGACGGAATATCACGTTGCAATTATGGCGTTATAAATTCATTCACCCGTCTTCACTAAGCACTGTGTATCGCTCAGGGCTGAGGTGGAGCCGGAGCTGCAATTAGAATTACAACCCCTACGACACCCCCACACCCCACACCCCCCAACCCCAGAAAGAAATGGCTAGGCATGCTCTACATGCAGTTAGATCTGTTATATCATACTCGAAATTCATCATGATGAATAATATAAAAGGACTAATGCAAAAAAAGAGATTTTTTTTTTCTGCTGAGAGTGGAAAAATCTGCTTGTGCAGTGAACAGAATCAAGAATACCGGGATGACAAACAGGACTTCAGCTTGGGTTTTTCTGGACTTTTCCACTCAACTCTGAACATCTCAGATTTTTGCCCAGAACATATTGTAGTAAATTACACACATCTGCACTTTATTCACAATATTCCTCCTCTTCTGCCAACAGTACACTGTCATATATATTTTATATCATTTTCCACCTTTGATTTACAAGTCATTCTATTTTTATAAAAATTTTTTCTTTCGATTTTTTTGTCTATTTTCTATTCTTCTTGTCATTATGACACTGACACTTGTTAAGCAGTTGTTTTGCTAACTGTACTGTTTATTAGAATGAAATACCATAAGGTATTGCTATTATAAAAAAAAATACATCCCAAATACTTCCAAATACATCAGGAAGTGTTTGATACCTCACATATTCGTTCGATATGATATTTTTTTAAAACAGGATTCTTAAAGAACTTAATTAACTAATCATTTCTGTTTCTGGTTCTATAATCAATAATATTTGTTTTGATTCTCTGGTGCGCTGACTGACAGCATGACGTTTGATTAATCCCATGCTTGCAGAGTTTCTCTTCCTTCCTTCCTATTCCTGAACATACTGAGCATTCTGAAATCGTTAGCATTAGCATGCATGAAGGAGAGAATCGGGAGAAAGGGAGCACAGGGAATTTCACCTTCTTTACCTCTGCCATATGCAGTCACTAACCTAACAAACTGGAGGACTTCATGGCATGTTACCAGATTAAGTTGATTAGAGAAAGCAAAAAAAACCTTTTTATATATGCTGTCCTCTAGAGAGCTTGTGAGATGTGTAATATGCCAGCCGTGTGCTCGTTTCAGTGATGAGATTATATGCTGTTTGTTTCATCATGGGCTCTGTAAACACCTGTCTCAGACAAAAGACTCTCACGACAAACAAGAGTGCAGCAAGCAATGCTTGTGCATGCTTATAGACGGTGCTCATGAATTCACATGTGCACACAGACAGACAGACACACACAAACTCACCCACTCAATTGTGCACACACACATTTCAACCTGATGCAGGTATCGACATAAACATACAAAGTAGCTCAAGGAATGGACACAAAACCTCCCTGTTCTCAGCTCAGATTTCCAGCTTTGTGTGCGAAAAGGTACACGAGTGTGTCAAAGTGTGTGTGTGTGTGTGTGTGTGTGTGTGTGTGTGTCTGTGTGTGCGTGTGCGTGTGTGTGCACAGAGGGGGACAGGCTCCAAGCTGAAAATGATAATGATGCCATGCACTCTAGAGCTAAGTGTATCACCCGGCCTGCTCTCCGCTGCCTGCCTTCTTTGTCTTTTTTAACACCATTAGCAAAGTGCAGGCTAATAGAGTTAGAGCTTGGGCTCGGTCCGCAGGAGAGGGATTGGGTGACTCGCTCTGCTTGAGAGCCCATCTACTCGACTCCTCTCATCTTGCTCTGCAAGGCCTTTTAAAGGGCCTTGATGTATTCTTTTATTTCCCTCTCCGAGCACTGGGCCCATTTCACGGCCATTGTTCTGCTTGGTCAAACAGCCCGCGTCAGACCCTGCTGAATCAGATGGCTTACGCAAGTCTCATTTTGAAAGCTGCTTGAGAAACATTTGAAATGGAGACTATGCTCGAGGTGCACAGAAAATGACAAGAAAACAGTAGTAATCACAGCAGCAGTTACTGACCATGCATTTTGGTTGTGGAGCAGGACATTACTAACAACAGAGTCTCAAACAAAAGGAAGCTGATACTTGATTTATGCTTCAGGATACCATCGAGTGAATTTTTAGAGCAGCTCCATAATACACAGATGAGCCTTGACAACATACAGTTATCCAGCAGCCAGCATAACAGCTAATTTGAAGGACTTTTACATAGAACATTGTTTACTGTTACTACCAGCTCAACAGTGAGAGACCTGGGTGTTATATTAAAAATCATGTTGCCCAAATTACAAAGACAGCCTTCTTCTACTCTAGAAATACTGCCAAACTAAGAAACATCCTGTCTTTACCTGATGCTGAGAAGATAGTTCGGTAGAGCGTTTTCATATTTGGAACGACTTTGGAACAGCCTTTGTGATAGTGTTCGGGGCTCAGACACACTCTTTCAGTTCAAATGTAGATTAAAGACACATCACTTTAGTCAGGCATATACATAATACATACTATAATTATGTGCTCTAGTACATCTTATCAAATGCATATTATCCTCTAGTTCTGGTTAAAACTCTGAACAGCTAATTCCTCTCCTGCTACGCTAATTCCTCTCCACTTGCTTCTCTGTTTTTCCCACCCATGCTGAGGTATCCCGAGATCACTCCAACTCCAGGTTTGTTCTGATTCATGAAGTTTTCGGACCTTCAATGAGAAGAGGCCAACTTTGCTAGTATCCTGGGGCATCTAGAGATGTACCATTTCCAGTTGGATTATGCTCCATGAAGTTTCCAGACATTCAAAAAGGAGATGCTAACTACATGTGGTCTTTGAGGATAACATCCTGCTAATCAATACACGATTGAGAACTGTATATTTATAATTCGCAAACCTACTGTCACCCAAATAAGGATGAGGTTCCATTTTGAGTCTGGTTCCTCTCAAGGTTTCTTCCTTTTCTGTCTTGTTTTCTGATTTTTCCTCACCACAGACACCTCAGGCTTGCTCATTGGAGATAAATACGAACACAATATGTCTAATTTTTGTAATTTTTGTATTTCCTTGCATAATATTAAACTCTTTGTATTATGTATTGTTCTGTAAAGCCGCTTTGAGATAATGCCTATTGTTAAAAGCGCTATAGAAATAAATTTGAATTTGAATTGAACTGTTGATATAGCAGGTGTGTTTCTCATCAACATGCAATGAGTACACAGAAGCACATATCATTAACCAAAGTTGCAAGGTTTCAGCTAAATTCCCAGCCAAAATACATCTAAAAAAACCCCCACAAAAGTCTTAAAACTAGCCCAAAAAAATTTCCACGTTTTCCTTCTTTTTCTCAGACTTCACGTGGTGAAGCAAGGAGACAGTGGAACACACATTTCTAATGTACACACATGATCCCCACCGTAATCTCTCCAAATCTTTGCAGTTTTTCCACACATCATAGATACATTGTCTGTACTCAGACTTTTGAATTTGTTTGCAAAAATTTAATAGACTTAATTCAGATTATTTGTTTGTTTATTTTTAAACTAGCCTAAAATAGATTAAAAAAATGCTGACACTGGCAACCCTGTCATTAACTGTTGCTCCTCCCCCACACAAGGGGCAGCAGGATTATAAACATATGACAGATTTGCCAGGTAACAAGGCTCACAGGAGTGTGCCGATTAGCTAGCGTTGTGTTACAAGTGCTAGCCTAAAATGACTCGGATGCAGTGTGCTGATTTATGCAGCGATTCACCACCTCCTTCTCCTCCTCCTCAAGCAGCAGCTATTGATTAAATATATATTTGACATTAGTGGGGGAGCTTCTGCATCATTAGTCATCATTTTCCATGCACGTGTTCACACTACAAATGCCCCCCACCAATACCCCCACCGATCGCATCACCTTCTGACAAATTGCAATCTTTATCAATGGGGTGCCATTAGTATGAGAGGAAGGAAGGCCCTTTTATGACTGCTTGGTGGAGGATTTCTCCTGTAATATATACTTGAACCTGCAAGTACAGACTAAAGGGTAAAATGTGAAGATTCTTACAGATATAGCACGATGCAAAGGAAATGCGAGAGCTACTCTGTTATCTATAGCTCTGTAACTATAGCTTATATATCGTTCTACTGGATCAGTGTACAAGGTGGTCTAATGGAAGTAGCTATGCTACTTGTGTTCCACGTGGGCATGCAGGCACATCGAGAGATAAGATAAAACTGAGACAGCATAGCTGAAGGAAAGCAAATGGCTGCATGGCAGACAGGAAAATTCTCTAGAAGGAAGTCTTGGTTCAAGGATTTCTTCTTGTACATCATCTGTACTAATGAACTACAACTTTCCACCATACGTAAGTGTGTGGTGGGACGGTCTGGAGGCTCAGGTGAAGAAAGGGCTATACTGCCTGCAACCTGAGCCTTGTAATGACAAGGCCTAGGACAATGCAAGCAGTGTAGTCACTGTTCAGCTCCCAGGCAGTGCTCCCAGATGTGAGATAAAAGATACAAGCCGAGAGACAAAGTTATCTACGGTCAGCATCGGCCGGCAAGGGCGGGGGAAACCCAAGCCTATTGTGGAGACTGGGATCGCTGTGTGAAGTGCCCACAGGGGCAGCAGACAGTGGCAGAGGAGCACAGCCCCTTGGGCAGACAAGTCCACAACACAGGTAATCTAAGTCTCCATTGCCGCCCATTTCCCATGATCCACCCCAAAATCCATCTCCTCATCGCCACCACCAGGAATTGTCAGGTATCTCTGTACAAATGCTCTTGTAAATTGATGAGATGACAGATTTCGCTGAGGGACACGTCTGTTGTCACATACCCCGTCTTCCTCTGTCGTCTCCCTTTCAGTCCCTGGTCAGATTTCTGTTTTATTAGCAGTAATGTTCTTGCCCTGAGCTGAGACATTGATCTGAACTGAATTTCCCACATTTATTTATGGTCACACTGCAGAATTGAGGCAAATCTAAATTAAATATGTTAAAGAAATTCAAGTATGAGTAAAAAAATAAGGTGTAAGAAAAAAGGACAAGTGTATTTTGAACATACATATTTGATTGCCTTCATCTCGCCCTTGCATGTGTCCTCTAAACCAGGCAGGTCCAAGAGGGAAAAAATGAAATCAATTAGCAGTCAATGACCACAGATTTCCAGCAACCACTCATATGAAACAATCTTGACAGAACAAGTCGGGGAGTGGATGTGTGAAGGGCTTTCAGTGACACACTGCTGTCAGAGTTCATCCTCCTCTGTTCTGAAACGGCCTACTGAATCAAAGTTCCTCCAGGAACAAAGAAGGGGCTCGCCATCTGTACCAGACAGTACAGCAAAGTGGCTCTGCCAGATACAGTGCTGCCAGCAAACCTTATTTATTCTGCCTTGACCTGAATGACAGGAGAATACAGTGCTGCCTGTTCAGATGGTAAGAAGGCCCATGTTCTCCTGCCTGGGTGTAGATGCTTTGTTTTGAATTCTGTCGAATCTAGCATTTCTAAGTCTAGAAAGGTGTGTGGCTTTACATTTTTCTGACTTTTGACACCTGACTAGGGGGGGTGATGGCATTCAAGCCAAAAATAAAACAATCACTTTCAGAGTATAACTCTCAATCACACAATCCATTTCTAAAAAATTAAATATGTATACAGTCAAAACATTTGCTAGGCATTAAGAATTTTTTTCTGCTTGGCAGAAATTGGCTTAATCTTTGTCTGGGTTGCCAACCTTGGCAATTATATTACATCAATTCACAGTCATCTATTTTTTTTTAATTATTTAGCACTGTTATGTAAGCTAGAAGAACCCTCTAAAACTTGTGCTTCATTTACAGTAGTACTCTAGGGTAAAGTATATTATCCTCATTTTGATCAACAACTAGGCAGAAGGCTAGTCTATAATAGGAATAAGTATTTTCATTTGAAATCATGCATGGAGTGAGGTCGTAGAGTTGGCAGTCTCCAGGAGATCAAGCATGCCAGATCACATTCAGAACCCTCAGTTGTGGAAACCCAACTACAAAAACGTGGCATCTGATTACCGCTGACCCCTGTTGAACTTGTCTCAGCGGATCCTCGCATGTTGCCACGGTGCATGTTGCCTGTACTCCAAATGTAACACCATTACATGCCTATGGAACTGCACATTCAGTTTTCCATGTATCATTAATCTTGGCCCTTTGGCTTCAGGATCCTACAAAGAGTAAGTTAATTTGTCACTAATTTTGGCAAGCATGGTCAATTGTACATTGGGATTCTCAGTACTGCTGATGATTATCCACATGTATACTGCAGATACAACTTAATGGTGAGGCCTGGAGCCATTACTGAGGAGTCTGGGATTAACCCTCCCTTTTCGTTTTCCCTATAAACCATACAAGAAGAACGGAATCCATCTCCAGGCCAGACGGGAACTAGCTCTCAGATCGATGCAGGTCATGACCCGTGGCCCATGCAGTATGTGGAAAGGAGCTGCTGAGTGGCAGCTGTGACTTGCCCATCGATCTGGGCAACCTGATTGGGGAGCGGAAGGAAGCAAATGAAAAAAAGGAAGAGGGGGGTTGCTTTCACTCTGTTAATCAAGGAGAGGCAAGGGCATCAGCAGGCCTCTAGGGCCATATTGCTTTGTTCCCCAGCTGGTTGTTCATTAGGCCGTGTTGAAAACTCCCAGAGCTCACTCCTCTCCTTCCTCACTGCAGCCCACAACAAGTTAATAACAAGGGTTAAAAATCCTTATAATGTGCTGTAACAGATCTCAGCAGTGCATTCGTCCACAGCTTGGGGATCTGCCCTGACCTCAATTTTACAAATGAGCATGGCTATGAAGCTCTCTGAGACAGAAGTCATTAGGTCACAGCCTGGATTTTGATCATCTGTATCACTGCATGCAATCAGGCGTGAAAATGAAAAGGTTGCCGTTGTTGTGCTATCATCCTTAGACACTGTGATTCAGGCCCACCCTCGCTTGGCCGGCACCTCATAAACATAAAAGTTTGGGATTAGCTGGCCACCGTAACTAGCAGCAGCAGGGCTGAAATGTGCGCTAATTGAGCCAATGGTGTCCAAGCCCTCCATCTGTCCACCTTCTCATCTCGAAGGAAACGTCATTCTGAGCTCAGTGCAAGCTGTTCTTGGCTAAAGGAATGAAGATGACTGTTGATGGTGAGCTTTCAAAAAAAGAAAGCGGAGAGCACAAACGCAGTGCTGATTTCGTCTTCTGATGCAGAACTATATTCGTTCGAATCAAGATATTAATGGATTTGTCTAGTGCAAAGATGAAACCAGCATGCAACTGATATTAACTTGATATGATGGCTTGGAAACAATCCAGAAGTTTCTGGTAACTTATACTTACACCCATCATTGCACAATCATTGTGCATACACATACTAATAAACACCACAGCTGTGATGAATGAACCAAATGAAGTGTTTCCTCCTCTGATCCAAGCCACTGATCATTACACGGCTTGCTGTTGCTGTGACACGGTAATTCACTTGTGAACAACTCAATCTGTCACAGCATGGATTTCGTTTAGGAAGAATAACAAACCCAAGCGGTTTATACTATTTATTATATAGTAACACCATTTTTATCCATGTAGTCCATTGCTTTGGCTAAAATATATAGAGCAAGGGGTGGGAAATGAGCCAAAATGTACTTTTTTAGGATAATTTTACATAAAAAATTATTTTTTTTAAGATAAAATACTCAAAGTGGTTTCATTTATTTTTGATTGCTATTAGACTAAAAAAAAAATACAAAATGTTATATAAAATAATAATAATAATAATAATGCATCCCCTCCCAAAAAGCTGTAAACAACCTATATGTATGCCCACTTTATTTTAAAATGTCATTTCGAGATGCAATTAAATAAAGCAGATGCCTTCTGAAAGTCTACTTTTCAGATGCCAAATGCTTAGACAGGAGATTTAGGAGTAGAAAAGCAGAAAACACAATTTTCTAAAGCAATTATGCACGTAGCTGTTTCACCAGATGACTTCTGAACACTCACAAGGTTAATTTTCTCGATCACTTTGGGATTTTTTACACTTATTCAAGTTTACTGCGCTAGCATTACTTTTACTCAATTGAAAGTTTTCTGTACTCTTCCCATAACTGGGGAAAATAATCTGGCAATAAAGTACAACTCGTGGTGTCTGAAAAGTTTTAGCCATAAGTAATGGTAATCCCAATGCAGAGGAATGGCATAGCGTATCAATGCGCGCCTTCCCAAAAAACCCCGCCTAACCGTTGTCCTTGACTCCCAGTGGCCGTTAAGCCAACTGGCGGCCTAATTAAGCATGCCATGGTGAGCCATCAGCACGCGGTGAGAGCCGGATGGCCACCGTTGCTCCTTCCAAGAAAATGTCTCAATCTGCCCTGCAGGAAGACTCTTTCCGAAATGCATGAAAAATGCCAGTGCACCAGGAAGATATGTGGTTGCAAAGCACACGTTGAATAACTACTTTTTTTTCCTGCGCAAATGTGCGTAATGAAGACTTGATTATCACACACTCCCACATGTGCATAACTTAGCACTAGAGGCAGCAGCCTCCGTCTCGGATCTCCTGTTTTGCGAGGCTGTTTTCAAGCCGGATAAGGAAAGGATCAGACATATCAGAAAATGAAAATTTCTGATTCATTGTAGCTCTATAGTTATTCAACATGTGGACGCTAATGGATGCTTGAATCGTTTGTTATTTCGTGCTTTAAAGGCTCGGTTCCTTTCAATAAACGCCTCTTTAGCGCTGTTGAACAGAGACAGGACGCCCCCACGATGCCTAAGAAGAGCACCAATGACATAGTTGTTCCTAACTGCTTGCATACACCTCTCCAGTGGCTTAGCGGGTGGGAAGCAGGGGAGGAAAAAAAAATACCATTCGCGCAGGAAGACACACTCATTTCTGAAACAAGGCTGCTTTTTTCCTCTCCATGTGAACCTCAACCCCTGAGAAGATCTGGAAATAGGCTCCTGCTCAGGGGAAATAGAGACCTGCTCAGTGCTAGCCCAATTTTAGCTCAATAAATATGACCCACAGGAAAGAAAGGAAAGGAAAAAAGGATAAAAACACAGAGTTTGGATTTAGAATGTAACCAATACAATGAGCAGTCTCGGTACAGGGCTGATATAAGTAGAAAATGTTTGGGATTGGGGTATGTAAAATTGATTTAATTTGTTGCACGGAGGTATTTTCTTCCTTTTTTTTCTTTCTAAATAACTGTCATGGCCTGGCTACTCATCAAGGGTGGATATCTGGCTTGCATCCAGTGCTTCCAGGATAGATTCCAGATCTGGCTTGACCAGCATAAAGTGGTTATTGATGATATTATTATTTGAATAAATACACACTTAATCACTATGGATAGGTGAAGTGCTTAAAAAAATATCTAAAAAAGTTTATAGTACCTGTACTGGAAATAATTTTTCCATCTCTGGCGTGTCCCTGTGTTGTGCTGTGAGTTCTGTCAGACCGCCATTCAAGGACACGCACCTGGCACTGCCAAGGACTTTAAACTCAATCGCCGCTTTATTGGAGGCTGCTGAGAGACGTCATGAGACGATGATCTGATAGGGAATCGGGTACAGCTGAGAGACTGCTGACCCAACAAAAGCATTCACCAGTCAGCGTTCTACCTGCGGATCTGATTCACGGCTGTGTGTGGTTAAAAAAAAAATAAAAAAAATCTCTGGACAAGAAATCTCTTTCATGAGCAGCTTTTCAATAAGATTTTGATGATGCTAGATTATTCAGAGGATGAAACAAGTCTGTGTTTGTTATATAGGGCGTTAATCAGTAATATTGACTTTGAGAAGCTTTTTCTGATTAGCTTTAACTCATGACTAAAAGTGAAATGGTGCAAAATGGTTAAAAAAATACAGTTGTCCTGTATCATAATTAATCACATATAATTTATCCAGTAGATCACGGGACATTGAAGTTTCCATGATCTTACCTACCGTCATCCCTAACATACATACAGAGAGAACCGCCCTATAAATATTACACTGATATAAGCAGGAGGAGTTTTTGATAATTATATTATAATGTACATAGCTTCCATTAATCATATAAAAAATCTAAGGTCTTAAGAGAAATTCATGAACATAAAGAAACGTGTCATAATTTAAAAAATATTCTCAATAACCGTTTTTGTTGAAGAAGAAAAAGAAGGGTTTAAGTGTACAGGTATTAGGTTTAGTGACAAGGCTACACTCTGAATATTGTTTAATGAATGAAAATAGCAAAAAATAAATAAATAAATAATAAAACAATATCTGATCAGTCACTTAGCTCTGCACACGCATACTCGGTGTACAAATCGTGGTGTGATCGATTTGTGAGGAAAAAGTCACAGGGAATAAAAAAGCCTGAGACAAACATGATGATGGAAATGAAGAACACAACCCTTTATTTTTTTTTAAAGCAAAAAAGATGCAAGGTTTTCTGGTTCCTGTTGTCATGATGTAAAGCAGCTTTCTTTTAATTTTTTTTTACAATTTTACTTTGGTAGATGTAAATTAGCTGTGTGTGTGTGTGTGTGTGTGCGTGCAATGTGCTTTTTGGCAGGAAAGGTGGTTTTAAGCGTGCTTCTAATGAGACCCAGATCAAAGAAAAGCACAGAAGGGAGATTAGACATGAGAATTGTATCGATTTTTAATCGACTCGCATCAAGCCAGGAGAAAGCCGAGCGGCCGGACTATGAAATTAGCTGGAGCTGTCAATCATGGCCAGAGAGATGGGGAGGTGGTTGAGGGACAGTGAATCGTCCAAGGCTGCGACAAAATACAAAAATGTGGAACATCTTGTAAATCCTGTTTTGTGGAACAAAGGTCTCCAGGCAGCAGCAGCCACCTGCGTTCTCCTCGCCGGCGTTGGCCGGCTGCAGCCGTGCAGCTGAATGAAGCAGGAATGCGAGATGTGCGGCGGAAGGAGGAGCCCGTGAATCTCTGCTGGTGTCTTTCAGGAGCAGGCCAAACAGCCGGGAGGGGATGAGTGAGCGCCAGGCACCCTAATGAGCTAGGAGAGAAAAGGAACGAGGGAAAGGAGCAAAAAAAGAGGGTCCGCATCTGCGCCGAAGGCCGTTCTCTTATTCATGGCGCTCTCGTGGCACTGGGAGCAATGCCACACACTTCAGCTTCACATGGTACTGCGTTACATGATGACTTACATCCTCTGCTTTAATCTCCACTCTCTTCTCTTCCTCTACTCACCACACTAGTTCAGCCTCTCTTTCCTTTCCACCACAATCTCCCCTAAAACCCAAACTCATGTGCCTCATTCTTCCTAATATCTCCTCCTTACCAGCTCTCTCTCTCTCTATCTCTCTCTCTCTCTCTCTCTCCTTCTCTAGTATACTGAGGGGAAAAGCAGAAGCCTTTGATCTGGTCTTGCTTTTTTTTGAGGTTGAGGATTCCTGAAATGGCAAGTGCACTCCAATTAGCTCGGGTTAAATATTTCAGAGGCTATGCCATTTCTTTTTTAACTTCTCACAATATAGAGAAACTCCTAGCGGCTCCTTGGATGACACTACAAGGAGGACACACACACACACACTGAAAACAAATTAGCCTTCAACTATGCCACACTGAACTCCACTCAGTTTATAGTTTAGCCAATACAACATATTCATGCTGGAGAAAATATCTGTGACCTAAAGAGAAAAGCTGTAGAAAAGTGCTTATGTGTATAAGAGCACATCTCTTTTTTTGTGACTTGGAAACTGATACAAGTCCTACCTCTACTGCATCATGATTTTCCTTAAAAAAAAAAAGACCATACACTATGCTGCTGTAAGAGCAAGGCTGGCATCTTCGAATTTCCAAAATCCAGAAGAAAATAAGAGCCAAAACTATTCTAAAAATTCAGGAAAAAAA
This sequence comes from Bagroides melapterus, assembly GCA_028566695.1. Classification (NCBI taxonomy): domain Eukaryota; kingdom Metazoa; phylum Chordata; class Actinopteri; order Siluriformes; family Bagridae; genus Bagroides; species Bagroides melapterus. Next base: position 19,926,855 of record JAOTRN010000003.1, on the reverse strand, counting down.
AGATTTTTTTTTTACTTTTGTCTAATTTGCCATATCTCACCTGTTTTTGTTTTAATGATTTTAAAATTTCAATGAATATTATTCACTTGTGAATAAATTATTAAATTAAATGATTTATTTATTTTTATCATCATCTAGCAAGAACATTATTTACTCTACTTCATAATCTTCTTTTATTTATAAC
>JAOTRN010000003.1:19891675-19905752 GCA_028566695.1 Bagroides melapterus | reverse complement strand
GTGGGGGGGGAGGGACGTGGATGCTACTGAGGTAATGAGGCCGCCTAATGAGATGAGGGAGGGTCCGCCTCACCGTATGTCATAACCCACGACCCCGCCCTTCATCTCCTGGTATCGTCTCATCATCTCATCATCTCTCGCTCACTCAATTTCTTCCCGCTTCCTTCCAACCTCGGCGAGTTGGCCGGTGTCCGCTCTTCGGAAAAACACTGGCTCCTGGAGCCCTGGCTGGAGTTTCCCCTCATGAAAGCCCCATCTGCCTGCTTCAAACTCCCACCGCTCTTGTAACTGGCGCATCCTCAAGTGAAGTGCCTGCTGCCTCCTGCCATCTGCCCCTGCCTGCCACAGACTCGCTGTTCAGCAGCTTCACCCACTCTCGCCGCATGTGCGTGCATGTGTGTGTGTGAGTAGAAGAATTACAAGTCCTAACTTGACAGCTGTTTCAGTGGCTAACGGGAAGATATCGGTATTCCTAGACAGCACGGAAAGACATCAGCGACTACTGTATAATCAAGAGGCAATATCCTGCAATAGCTTCTAAAGCTTTATGGTTGTGCTAAAAAAAACTTTCTTAGCATAAATCTTATGCTTTCAGAAACAAGCAAACAACGACAAAAAAAAAAAACAATACCGTGAGCTGTTGTGCAGCTTTGCCTCAAACAGCCACATGATTTACAAGGTATCACAGGACTTCATGTCCACCGGGGGCCTGAAAGGACCAGGGCTTGCCTTCTGTGTGCTTGACAATTAATTATCCTGCTGCTAATGATGAAGCCTTGGCCTGCTGAGAGAGGCCTTGCGGCTTGGGAGGCCAGGAGGTCATCAAGGTTACAGGTTGTTGGGGGCAACAGGTCTAGTCTGCAAATTCTAACACACAACACATACATACCTATAGACATTTTCAAGCTGGCAAACGTGCATTTGTATTGCTCTCTCTCTCTCTCTCTCTCTCTCTCTCTCTCTCTTTTACTCTCGCATTCCACATCTTATTCCTGCTGAGCATCTGATTTACAATTAAGCCCTATGTGCTGTAAATCAAACCCCTGGACCTGACGACAGACCGTTTGATTCCAGACCCAAAAAAACTTTTCGCTGCACCGAATCCAAAAAGGGAGTGCTGCAAACTCCAGCACGGAGCCAGAGGCAGAATTTATACTTGGTGCTGTCTCTGCCTTGGCCGAGGCTCGGAGGCAGATACAGTTTCGCCTCAGCCTCAGGTTTCCTGAGTCCCCATTCCCTGTGAAAGTGGATGCTAAATTGCTGGAAATTACATGCGTGTTGGCTGTGGATGATTTGGAGGTCGGGACGGATGGACGGGATGGTGGAGGGGGTTGCTTGGGGTTTGTGGAGGGGTGGTGAGGGGGTCTGAGGGAAGTGTAGCCAGTTGTAATATCCAAATTACAACTGCGTCAAAGACGCAGCTAGTGCCAACGTGAGTGTTAGCTGACCGAATTATTTACACTTTTCCCTGTCACTTTGTATCACTTCACCATTAAGTCTTGCCCAGAACCTGGGGCCTGCACCACAAGGTTTTTCTTCTCCCCTTTTCCTTTTCTCATCAGTCGTGTTCTCTTTGTCCAAGCTCATGCACGTGAGAGCAGCTGCAAAAGCTTGAGTGTGCCTCATTCCTTTTTTCTTCTTCCTTTTTTTATGATTGGACTGACAGGATGAATCGAGTCCAGTACGGATGGTAATAACATGCCGAAATAATGGTCTGTCCTCTCCTGAATAATAAGGGAAAAAAAAAACCAAAAAAAAAAAAACAGAGGCCATGATGGATAATTAGGCAGTACAGACACTGAAGCCATTTTTTTAACCTGAACAAAAAAGTAGCAGACGTACTAAAAATACCTCAAGGCGAAGTCAAAATACTATGATAGTGGGTCACCATGAAATTCTTCACTTTTCCTTGCAGTTCCTAAATTATTTAGGTGCGTATACATGAATAGAGTGTTGCGAGATTCAGAAAAACTGACCGTTGTCTAAAAAATGTTCAAAAAAGAGAGTCAGGTTTAACGCTTTACTGAATTCAGCATTCGTGCTCAAAATGGGTCTATTAAATGATTTCACTTCGCCTTTTCCTACTGTCTGTCTAACAAAGCTTGACACTGTTTGCACAACAGCACCACTGATCTTGTGTCTCATTAAACCGAGTATTTCCACAAAGTGAAATTAGCGGCCCCTCGGCACAATTATAAGCCGCTGCCTAATGACGTTATGTGTTTGGCGATGTATGACTTGCACACACCTCGTTAGGTAAACGAGGAAGTCAATTAGCGCTGTCAGGGAGCTAGACCCATGACCCAAGAGGAACTGCGGCCCCTTTGATTCTTTTTTTTTTTTGTTTCCAAATGTGGGTCGTTCAGATCTTTCACTGTGGTGTTTTGGTGCTCAAATGGCCACCGCCATTCCTTGGATTCACAGACATCTGCCAGAGGGGAGGAGGGGGCATTTCACTGCTGTTTAACCCACTGCATGGCCATGTCCAATCAATTGAATGTTTTTTTTCTCTCTCTCACAGAGGCGGGGTCGTGCAGGGCGGAGTTTATCACGAGGACAAACGCCTTTGATTGGCGCAGCAAGCCTCGAGCCTCAGACTTTCCTCAACCCCCACTGCCCTTTGCCTGGCTTCACTTCTGGAGTCCTTTTCATTTCTTCACGGTGCCCCCTTCTCCTCCACCTCCTTCCTCTTCTTCTTCTTCTTTAGTCCTCCTCTTCCACCCTCCATTTGTTTGCATAAATAAAGGAACTGCAAACGAGTGCAACCATCCAGTTAGCATTCTGTTCTATTTTTCATCTATGTCCGTGAATGGCAAGCCAGGTTTAAATAGAGAGGAGAAAGCCGTTAAGAATAAAAAAACACACACAGACACAGACACACACTTGAGAAAAAAAGAAACCCAAAAGAATGATGTTGGCCGAGTTGAACGGTTTTAACTACGCGCCGACACTAGAGAGAGATATACACTTATTGGTTTCTCAGCCCACGTACCGGCGGCATCTGTCAATTCTGAAGCGGGGAGAATCGATCCACCAAAAAGAAAGGAACACATTAACGAAATGTCACTCGGCTCTGATTAAGGTGCATTCCGCGCCTAAACTTCAACACATGTTCAACAAAGGAAAACACTTTTCTACGAAACTTCACTTTTTTTCTTTTCTTTCTTTGTTTTTTTGTGGGAGTCTCGTTGAACTAGTTGGCTGTGAAAAAGTACTGGGCAAACCTTCTCCCATTATTACTCATGACATTTCATTTCTTAAAAAGGTTCCACATGGTTCTCGCCTTGGAGCCTGCTGCAAGTGACATGCAGTCTCGGCTTGAACATCTGAACGTCGGCCGTCAAAGTCAAGCAAGCAAGCTCCAGACAAATGCGTCCTTTAGATGTTCCCGGGCTTTGGCAAGTTCGATAGAAGGCATGTTCGATGGAGGGATGGAGGCAGACCTTCGGACAGCACGAGGTCATGAATATTTCACATGTTCCATGTGTGAGGCCATTTCAACTTTGGAGAATGTGGAATCAATACATCACTTCTTGTGCCAAAACAAAAAAAAAAGAAAAAAGTTCTTGCAGCAAGCTATGCAAACTCTTTTAATCAGAGATAAATGCATTTGAAATGGGCTACACAGAGTGTAAAAGCACAGTGCGTGAAGATATCTGTCTGGTCTCAGCTGCTTGATCAAGAGAGACACTCAGTAAAGACTTGTCTATCATTGAACCTCAGTGGGTTGTAAAAGTCAGGGGTCAATGCCATTGATTTGTAGCACCTCAGAGGCTGAAATTGAATTCTTGTAACACCTTGCCAGCTCATGGAATACAAGAAGGTATTTAGCAGAAACCCAAACAGTGGCGCTGTTTTTTTTTTTTATTTTATTTTATTCCCTTCCCATACCAAAATCTTACCCCTTTCTTAATGGGCAAGAAAAGATCTCTAAACCAGCATACCACACAGAGTATCCAGAAATTTCTGAATTACTGATAGGGTTTCACTAATGTTTCTATATGCGCAATGGATAATGGGCTAATCCGCAAAGAGGGACGGATCGCTTTACGGATGGACGAGAGGATTTTCCACCGTCTTCCACTCCATTTGTAGGCCGGGTTTCAAGGATTTTTGTTTCCTCATGCAGTCGCGCGACGGGAACGCAAGAACGCAGCGTCGTGAAATCCTTGTCCCAGGATGTGCATGAGCCATGTCCTTATTCAAACAGGTACATTCACTGATCTGTATGCAAGCCGTTCAGGGGAGCTATTCAAAAAATCAATGAAGTATGATGTAGCATTTTGCTGTCTGGCTGCACAGGCGAAATGAAACGGCCATTTTCTAAAATAAAACATTTTTTTTCCGGAAAAAAAGACAATTCAAGGAAAATTGCCTGATAAGTTCTCAAGGCTTGAAAAAGTATTGTTCCTCACTTTATTACTATATATCACTATATATATATATATATTCATTTAATTGTTAAGAATACATTCATAGGTATGTTTATCCAAGTAAACAAGTCTGGAAAAGCTTTTCTGTATCAAATATATGTTCAACAATAAATCTATGAGAGTCTGATCATTCACTGTGAGTGCTTTTTGAGATGTGATTGGCTTTAGAGGACCATGAGCACTTTCAGCAAGACAAAGTAGTATCTTTCGATGCTGTTGTAACCTGTTCCCAGGCCTCTGCATGCCGTGTTTATAGGGGACCTTCGCAGAGGGGAGTCATTAAAGCAGAAAAAAAGCGCCTAAAAGGGAAAGAGAGAACATGTACTTGTGCCAGACGTGCACAAGTAACTCGATCTCGTCTGGGCTTTACGGCAAGAAACGTGAGGAAAGCAAAAAAAAACGTCCTTGCTGAACACATGCCGTGAGTGTTATTAAATTTCAAGTAATAACAGAATCCCATTTTATTTCTGTGCTAAAAGGTCACCCTGGTCTTCATCATCAGGTTTCTAGTAAAAACAACAAAGAAAAAAAAAATTCATTCAGACTTCTGTTTTTGAGTGAGAAATAAACTGAGGTTTATATTCAGAAACGGGACAGAGCTCTGCCAGGGGCTCACGCATTAATCCATTTTAATGGTCAGAAATAAAATTTTATATGCAGCATCAAAAATACAGATTGTGTCCCTCACAATGTGACAATGTGTACTGGTAAGGTTACCTCTAAAGTGTCCTGAACTACAATATTTAAGGCAGGGGGGGTTTGAAGCCCCTCCAAACAGCAGGAGTAGGGGATTTGTTCTGCTTGGGCGCACCGCTGCTTTATTCACATAACCCCTGAGGTGGCAGCCTGTCAGCACTGGATATGGAAGAAAAATCAAAGAGGCTGGACAACAATAAAACTTCCCTGTGAGAAAGCCAATCATTTTCCCATGTTGTGTTTGCAAACTGAATTACATTTTTCACATTTGTCCCAAAAATTCTTTCAGTAAGCATTAGAATTGCGAAAATTAAGAAAAAATGCAAACCATTCCTTTAACTAGCAGACAAGCCAGAAGCACTCCATCTGCGTTTTTTGTTGTTTTTTTTTGGTTGCCACTTGGCAAAAAATCAAAAGAGTATACAAAAAAAACAAGTTTGGAATGTTGAAATTGATGTTTGAATCTATTTTTAATCAAACAAACCTCAGGATACAAAAAAGCCCACCAACGCCTATTTGGTATTCGCTCAACAAGCCACAGCCTGACATTTTGGACATTTAATATTCATGTGCTTTCGATCAATATATTTATGATTTTGGATGTGTGGATGTAATTTATGCGTAAATTGTTACAAATGGTAAACTGAAACAGTAAAACTGTTAAACGCACTTTGCTCGTGGACTCATCGATAAACACTTTATTCCTCTAATAAGAAATTACTGCAGTTTTTAAGATATTATAGAAACACTGGACACAAACCTGAACTCGATGTTTTTCACCCACCCAAAAATCTAGCAATTTTCACTGCTGAAGTGTCTGAAATAGGCTAGTAGGCAAGCAGGCATGGTGAGATTTCTACCCCTGTACTCTGGTTTCCCTGCTGTAGCCCTTGGTCTTGTTGTGGTCTGATCACACTGGGCGAGTGTGTGCACTTATCACTGGCTTGCCACTGCTGGGATTACACACCACAGGCTTGTGGGAGCACTGCTCCGGTCTTGTTAATCCAATCGCTCATTAAAATTTCATGCAAATCCCTCAGACAGATGCAGTCACAGGCGGCGATAGGGCCGATTAACACGCAGAGTGCGAGAAGCTTCAGTGCAGTTGGAGAAAGCGCTCGAGATGGGATGAAACGTGATCTGGGACCGGTTGATGAAGGAAGAACAAATCAATCTTCAGCACTCGTTAAAAAAAAAGAGCCTCAGAGTTCCTGTGTATTAATGCTGCTGAAATTAATAAAGCACATCATTATCACAGTCCCCACTAGACCTAGGACCTCACTATTCCACAGCCCTCTGAACTCCTCTGTCTTCACTACACCTCAGCCCTCGCTACACCCCAGACCTCACTAGAACTCGGTAACCACTGCACTATGGTCCTCACTATGCATCATTCCTCACTATCCCCTTATCCTCACAACACCTCAATCCACACTACACCTTGGGCTGCACTACATCTCAGTCCTCACTACAATTTGGTCCCCAGCCATTACTTACATTAGCTCCAGCTACACCACGGGACTGACTACGCCCTGGTCCTTACTACACCTTAACCCTTACAATGCCTCTGTGCTCTCTAAACCCCATTCTTTAGTACACCTCAGTCTTCACAGCAGCAAGGACTGCACTACACCTCAGTCCTCAACACATTTTGGTATTCACTACACCACAGGTCCTGACTGTGCCTTGGGAACCCACTACACCTTGGGTCTGGTAGTCCACATTAAAACAGATTTCACAGGTACAACAAGACCAAGTCACGCTAAGGATGGGCATTAAGCTGTGGTAAACATGCTTCCTAAATGCACTTGTGAGTCTTAATGCTTTCTGAACAGCCATTTAAGGAAATTCTATTTCAGCAGAAGCTTAAAAAAGCGCAAAATGCTTTAATAGATGTAGTGCCTCACTAATCATTTAGCAGAGATAGACCTCAATACTTTTAAACACATTATCCCTAAACCATGCATACAGCCTTGAAACTAAAAGAATGTTTCAGCTCTCCTCTATCCACCGTACCTGCTATTTCTTTAGCTGTCAACAGGATTTTCAGGAGGGGATTTTACCACAAAACTGACTGAAAGGGACCATGACAGCAAGCATATCTACAGTTGTTCGTTAAACAATTAGCTCAGTCCAGACTTGACTCTGTCAGGCAAAGAAGAGTATGGGAGGGGGGACAAAACTCTCCAACAGCTGGGCACCTCTAAATGAAAAGCTATGAATGCCCTTCAAAAGCCCTGACCATTATGAATGGTTCTGTGTGTGTATGCCTTTGGCATGGAAGACATGGGAATCGATGGAAGCATCTGTTGAGTGCCGGCGGTTCCAGATGAGTGCCCATGCAGCTTAGCAACCGTCCCAGTGGCCCCCGTTATGACCAAAGGGCAGCCGGATCGGGTCCCTTCAAACCTGTTGCCAACATTTTGGGTAAAAGATAGTGTCCCCTGAGGCTAGGACAATGAAGCTGGCCCGACAGAAGCTGCAAAGCTTGGAGCCGGAAGACACTGTTGTTTAGACGGTCAAAGGTCAACCCTCTGAGACCATCGAGCAGGAATACTCATCAGAACAAATGAATCCCCTCGGATGAGTGCCATCTTTTTTTCTACTACTACCACTACTATGGTTTCTTACTAGACCTTCCTTCTCCCTGTCCGATAGTTAAATGGGTGTCTTCCTGACCTGTTAAAGTCTGAGCCTCTCTGAGGGCAATTACCAGGTCAGAGTTACTTAAGCAGATTTGGGGTCTGGGTAAGTAAAGTCCTCTTTTTTTTTTTAGGGTTCCTCCTTCTCATGCTGTCCCTCGCCTGAACCCAGGGAGGACGGGAGGATCTCAGACTCATGACAAATGAAAAGTGTTGAGATACATGACAGCTACAGAGCCAACATGAGAGTTAGCTTCAGGTGTCCATTCATCACAGATTGGGAACGAACAACGACAAAAAACATGCCCTCTACTCTCTAAAAATTGTACCACATGGATGTAGAGTGGGCTTTATTTTGTGAGGATTCAACAGCACTGAATTTTCTATCACAGGTTGATATTAATGTGTTCATTAAAATGTTATAATGACTCTAAATGAACAGATGAAAGAAATTAATTAAAGAAATGGAAGCATTTTTGAAAGGAGTCTCCAGTGTCAGAGGTATTAGTGCTCCAGTGAGTTTTTCCAACATGGTAAAGTCTTCCAGACAGAATGCTTTGTAATTTATGGAAGTGACAAATGTTGGCAAAATTTCGTTAAATCCGCTATAACCTAAGCAATAACAGAAAGTTAATTGTTTCAGAGGAATTGTGTAATGTAAAGCAACAAATCGCACAAATGTTGCTTTTTATTACTGCATGACATCACTCCGTTGTTCGTTATTGTCCTATTTTTATTGTACAAAACTATTAAAGTCTAATTTTAGCAAATGGGCTCTGATAACAAACCACACACACACACACACACACACACACACACACACATACACACACTCTTCTGAAAGCCATTTCTACTTTTCTATACTTTTTTCGGAGTACTTGTAAAAGTGCTCTGAAATATCAATAGTAATTCATCCTCATTTAAAACAGAAGACCGTATCAAGACCATTTACGTAGAGTGGGACACAAACCCTATTCCGGGATAGACTTAACTGGATCAGTAATAATTGAATCATGGAATATCAGTGCAGAGAGAGCCTCTTACTATAGAATTATTAGCAGGAGTGCCTGGTTGCTTAACATCGACGGACAGCAGTTGATTAATATGAAGTGCTCGATAGTTGATTACGTGGCGAGTGGACACACCCATCATGACCTGAAACAACTCATTTCCAGCACGTGCTTTAACAGAAATTTACTAATAGCTGAGCGAGAATGGAAAGTACCGAACCCTGTCAACTTTGGCTGCAACTGAAGACTTTTCCTTGCTCTCAAATGACACTGAACTGAATTACATATGACAAAAGCAAAGTAGTCCAAATCAGAGAGCAATGGGAGAGTGCAGGAGAGTCATTCATCTTCATCTCATGGTATACAGAGAAAAAAAAAAGTAAGGTAAATGGGGAAAGAAGCGTAAACAATATGTGAAAATTGTGCAGTCAGGGCAAGCTGGATGAAAACGAGTTGAAAAAGTATTTCACCCTGCCCCGACATGGCTGCACTGCCAGGCAGCCTGAAAAAGCCTGATCTCAAGTTACTGATATCTATTTCTGTCATTTCAATGGACACGCACACACATACACACACACACACACCCACACACGGAAGATTGCTAAATGATAATAACAGATCTCTGATGCTACACAGCTTAATGACATATCCTTTCCTGAAGCACCGGTTCTGCGTAAACACGGGTAAACATACACGACTCATGTGCTTGTCTGTGAATGTGTTCAGCCCATCAGCATCCCACTGTTCATCTCGTATGGACAGAAAGCCCCGCTACTAGACTTATAGAGCTAAACGGGTACTTTACTCAGGAATGAATAGACCCGAAAACCAACAGAATTTGGGCACTAGGCTCGATCAGAGTCAACAAAACTGTTTGAGCTTCAGAGACAGAGAGTTTAAAGCAGAGTTAGTTTCGCCTCCTCACTTCTTTACCAAAGATCCGCTGAACCATTTCAGGTCGCACAAGAGTTCCAGCAGTTCGCTCTTTATGGCTCAGTGTGTGGACCACACATAAGTATACACAGAGTGCACCAAAAAAAAAATCTAGAGAAAATTAGAGAATTAGTTCCTAGAGCAAGTAGCGAGCAGTAGCCTGCTTGCCTAAGGCAAGCACAATTTGTGTTATTAGTAATTTTTTTCCTCCATATTGCCAAAACTCCTGCTGCTTCAATGTATTTATCATTCATTGGAGCTTTTACGCAGGTACAGTATTCATGAAATTCCATGAAAAACCCCACGTTCAGATCCTACAGTGAAGTCTAACCACAATTTATCATCATATCATTTAAATAAAGTATCACCCTTTTTTACGTGGATTCTGCTGTCAGGTTTAAACAACTTATTTTCTTGCGTTATTAATGCGCGCCGTCGCCCAGAGCGACTTACAGAAGTGCATTGAGGTCTCTAGAAACACATCCTCATTCTAGTTCACAAGGTCAGGGACTAAGAATATCATCTAGAACATTCTGAGAAACCCCAGTCACTGCATTTTAACAACATGAGCCAAAACAAACTGCATAAATTATGACATATAAAACCAGTAAAGTTCTTTTTTTTTTTTATGAATAATATGTAAAAAAAACACATCCATTTTTTTTTTATCACCTCACTTAATTAACATCTCATTTACATTTCTTGTAATTTATCTCTGGTGTTCTGTACATGTTTTGTTACACTGTTAATTTTTTTTTTATTATTAATATAGATATAAGTCAAAACAATGTCCTTTTTTTTTTATCTTTGCTCCTTTTATTCCACTCTTTAGTGGACCTTATATTACGTTTTGACCTTAAATGGGTGTTTGTATTTTTTGTGGGTGCCACAGAATGCAAATTATCTGTGTCAGGAACATGCTTTTGTCCAGGACGTGCAATCGCCAGTACGAAGAAAATCTGTGATTGCGAAACTTTTCTAGATTTGTAATGGAAAAATGTCTGGTTCTGTTCGAGCAAAGGTTTAGACACAGCTTTGGGGAAAAAAAAGATATATTGACAAAGTATGATGAAGATTTTGTTGAGGGCACAAGTTATTGGTCCTTATCAACTGCTTTATTCTGTTGCTCTTGTAATCTTTGACTGATCCTTTCCACTAGTCTGTACAGAATTAATGCGAACAAAAACATGCGAACAAACCTAGCTAACCAGATTAACATATTAGCTACCGTTTTTTTATCTTTTTTAATCAGTGTCCATGAAGCCAAACCATGAAATCTCTGTCCAACACTGTAACGATACTGTAACTCTAATCACATGTCACTAAACCTGTAAACTAACATGCGGCACGTGTCACGTTTCAACTTCTTTGTTAAAGCAAGAACTGCAAAAAAGAAATTTCTAAAAGATAATAAAAATATATATATATTCTTACCTTTTAGAAGCCAAAGTCCCAGCAGACCGAAAAGAGAAAAAGAGAAGAAAAAAAAAAACAAGATTAGATTAGATTAGATTTAGTCTCCAGAGTTGTTATTTAATAATGGAAAGCAATTTAATTAAATACAAATTTTAGACTTTAGGTATTTAAATTATACAGCAAATTCGGGCAAAATGCAGAAAGTACAAACTCATCCATTTTACATGTTCTAGCAAAGTGAGACACAAGTCGAGAAGGAGATTTTCCTTCTACGAATAATCAGAAGTGTGTGTTTATTGTGTGTGAAGCGTCTATCAGTAAGAGCAGACGACTGAATCTCTTTCAGCCGTGAGTCCATGATGGAAATAAGCGCAATGCAACGAATTAAAAGCGTGTTTTAATTCCATCTCTCTGAACTCCACATCTGTGCTAATAGAGCACTAACGTTTCAGTGTGTGTGTGTGTGTGTGTGTGTGTGTGTGTGTGTGTGTGTGTGTTTGTGTGTTTGCATACACTGCAAAGGCTCGCTGTTTAAGGCTGAAAGTAAAAGGCTAAAAGTAAAGTACCCGGACAAAGCCGTTTATTTTTACGCTCTGGTTTTACCCGATGACAGTATTCTCTCTGTTCTTCTAATGAGGCTTGGATTTAAAAAGGAAAAAAAAAGTGTATCTTTCATGAATGGAGAACAAAAAAGAGAGTGCTGGGAAGGAAAGAGCAGAGATCCTTAAAGCAAAACCTTTACAAGGCACAGATTTCTTGCTTTTGGCTAGGCCAATAAAACGCTAATTGGTCACAGAGCTCGTGTCCTGTGAGACAAAAGGACAGGACCCCCGTCCTGACAGAAGACCTTCAGTTCTCAGAGCATCGCTATTGTTGGTGTGAAAGAGCCTGATAACTTCGAGTGCACTGAGAACGACAGTGGAAAAAGTTTGTTTAAGAGCAGAGCGGCGAGAGACAGGAATGTGGAGCTGAGCTTAACAATGGCAAAGAGTTCATTTGAGCTCAGGGGTTTTAGCTCCTTTGCTTGATAAGCAGGAGGAGAAGCGCTGGATCCGTTTCCTCAATAACCCACAGCGTTTGTCATTTCCTCACATCCTCGCCCTTTCTCTTTCACACAAATCTGTATATCATTTGCTTTGATTTGTCCGAATCCAAACTTACAGCTGGAATGATTTAGAAGAAGATACACTTTTTTTCTTTCTTTTTTCCCCTCCCGAATCAATGACTTATGTGTATTTAGTAGACGCAGATGAAACTCGGCCTTAAAATTTTTCTGTGAAAACCAGCCCAAAATCTGGAAATTGACTCGTTCACCACGTTAACAATTCCAGCGTGAGCACGTTATCTGTAAAGCAGCGTGATCACATCCGTAAAACAACGCGTCATCAAAATAATAATAATAATAATAATAATAATGTAACATATGTTTAACTAAAAGGGGAAATAAATAACGGTATCGCATATGGAGGTCGGACAGGGTGCGGAAATTTTCGACAATTTCACCTACAGGGCTCTTCGGTTTCAATGCAAGGCGCTGATGCGTGTTAGAAGCGGTGGAGCGATCAGATATTATTACAGGAGATTTGCGAGCAGTTTCAAATAACACACCAGGCTCTTTAAAGTGACTATGAAAAATCACTTGGAAATTGAATCTTTAACAGGTATTCCTATAAAATACCAATCAACACCGCTCTAATCTCCCAGCTGCCCGAAATTTATTATCGGTCATGCAAAATTTCATGCGTCTTCTGTCCTTTTCTCTCGTTCCTTTGCACTTGCTCTGAGATGCATGACTTTGGAGGTGTGAGAGAGGTTGCAGAACTTCAAGGCTGTGGAGGAAGTAAAAAAAAAAACCAGAATCCTGAAGCTCATTTTTACACTAAAGGGTGAACATTTGTGTAGTTAGTTATGTAGAGTCGGTTCTGGTGTAACGCTACAGATTCCTGCCTGAGCTGAGCTAAAGGACACGACCAATATGAATCTGTTGCTAGCTGAAGGACTGAATTTTTTTACTATTGCAAAAAATCGCAGTAAATGATTTAAATATATTAATCGCAATTTAAAAAAAAAAGTTCACAAAACTCAGCTTGAACTGATTCCACAAAAATCAACATGAAACATATCAGTAAAAAAAAGTCTTAAATCTACGTGGCTAACATATTTTTCCTGTTGATTCTGTTGATCTGTTTTAATCACCTTCTATTATCATTAGTATTAACCTCATTTGTATATTTAAAGTATTAACATTTAAAGTCCTCATGCACTCCAATCTTTTTAGCTAAAATTAAAATTTAGAAGTTAAATATCTGATAACTGGAAATATCTGAACGTATTAGAGCACTACAAAGCTTGTGGGTGTGATGCTGGTTTATGAGCCAAGCTCCTGTTTTCATGGAGAGACGAAGACTGTTGTGTTGGTGTATTTTTGAAGGGAGAACTCGTACCTGTGTAGCTGATGTTCAGTGTAAACTTTGCTAAGTTTGTTAATATAACAAAATCGAAATAAACGTTATTAGATATCACAGTCATGGAAGCAGCGGAGAGAAAGAAAAGCCCATTTCTCACGCTCCTTCCTTCTTTATGTACTCGTTTTTCTCTTTCTCTCTGTAAGCAACTGTTTTTTTAAGATGCCTAAGATGTGGGTCATCGCGACGAAACCCGAAACACAAATGCTGCCACAAAAGCCCCTCTTAATCGAGACGGAATCTAAGAGACTGATTTGCTGCAATATATTAGGGTCTTTCCTCATTTGAGCACAAAAGCTGGAGGATGAGGAGCTCAGCTGCCCCTATCCAACACCCCCCCACATACACACACACACAACACACACACACACTGCACCGCTCATGTAACTGGAGGGCTAATCAGATTGAGGGAAAAATGAAAAGGTTTTCTCCACATAAACCCGCCCCCCCGCCCGTTCTCACTCCCTCGTTTAGCTTTAACT
>JAOTRN010000003.1:19849751-19861017 GCA_028566695.1 Bagroides melapterus | reverse complement strand
AGTCACAGTTACAGAGTTACAAACTGTCACTACTGTCAGTCACAGAGGTACAGACTGTCATCACTGTCAGTCACAGTTACAGTTACAGACTGTCATTACTGTCATTATTGTCAGTCAGTTACAGACTGTCTTACTGTCAGTCACAGTTACAATAACAGATTGACATTATTGTCAGTCACAGTTACAGATTGTGTCATTACTGTCAAAGACATCATAGCAGCTCCCAGTGTTCTATGTTCTATTTTCTTGAAAAAAAATCGTAATCTAATCGTAAGCAAGAACACGGCAGTGCTGTGGTAATGATGTACCTGTTTAAAGTTAAAGTTTCTTTAAAACAAGCTCCTTTCCTTAAGACTCATGTTCTTGTCTTCTGCCTCAGTTACTTGCAGCTGCAATATTCTATTATTACAAGTTATGGCAGCAATAAACCCGCTACAGCGGGTAAAATCAGGTTTTTTAGCTAAATCTGACTTATGTTTCAATAACCTGCTTTAGGAAACAAGCTTATATGAAATCCATGTTACAACTTGGCAAAAAACAATATTTCAAGTGAAAAAAAAAGAAGAAGCACTTATATAAAAAAGCAAAAGTGACAACACATGCCTTAAAATAAAAAGGTTAGGAAAGAACCCAAGACTGTGGAGTCATTGATCGTCTGTTTAAGAGCTCCTGAGTTTCACTGTACCGGAGTCTTTTTAATGGCCTTTTTTAATCTGTAGCTAAAAGTCCAGGCCATGCAATGTCTGCAAATAGCATTAATTAAAGGAGAGGAACGGCTTTTCCAATGTGCAGCCGCTTCAATTGCCTCCGCTCTATCTGTCCAATAAGTAATCGAGCAGTGTAATCAGGTAAGCTCGTCACTGACACACCACCGGTGTTTTATTCTCTCTCTCAGGACTTTGTTAGAGCTGTAGC
Source organism: Bagroides melapterus (assembly GCA_028566695.1). Taxonomy (NCBI): domain Eukaryota; kingdom Metazoa; phylum Chordata; class Actinopteri; order Siluriformes; family Bagridae; genus Bagroides; species Bagroides melapterus. The sequence goes on along the minus strand of JAOTRN010000003.1, from coordinate 19,860,102 downwards.
ACTGTAGCGGGAGTTGTAATAAAGCTTCGATTTTTATGTTCGTTAAATGAAATGACGCATTTGTAAGTAATAAATCTTGATGCGTTTCCTGTTAAGAGTTTTGGAGACTGCCATCATTTAGTCTACAATCAAAAAAAAAAAAAGGCTGGAAATGACATAATAATGAGCGTCACATATAAATAAAGTAGAGCCTCCAGCAACCGCATTGAGTCAATACGAGTATTTATCGTGGAACGCTAGCCAAGTCGTGTAAACTTTCATGAAGTGACTTTTTTTTCGTTACTAAAAATGATTTGATTGGAAAAGTGGCGACTGGCCGTAAAAATGCTTGTGCGATAAAAAAAAAAAAAAAGGATTCTTTTCATATGCTGTGAAGCTCCACCTGTTCTCGGATGCTCTGCTCTCCCCTGCACGCTCGTCCCGAATCTGGATGAATGGGTCCTTAGGATTTTATTTATTTATTTATTTGTCTGTGTCCGTCCTGCAGACTTCCCGAAATCTTCCTGCTGCCTTTTCGTTTTCACTCTGAGCGCCTTAGTCGCTGAACCATTTCCATAATCTCCATTAACCACTTCAAATGGGCCCTTTAAAAGCACTCCAATTTGCATAATCCCATTAACTCTGTGGTTATTGCGCTGCCATTTACGACAATCCTTTGCAACGTTTGTACGCAAAAAAAAAAAGTAAGAAGAGAAAGAAGAAAAAAAAAACCCACTGGGAGTGGGATTTGGTCCTTTGGAAGAAATTCCTGAGCGGTGTTTGGTAGCCCAGGATGAGTCTGTGACCTGCATCCCCCTTGCTGTTAGAGCCACTTTAAAGACTTTAGCGACTGTTTTGGTGACAGTTACGACGTGTAGTTCTTGAGAGGCATTAAATAATCGGATGGAAAACAAGGGACAGTTTTGTTGTGTGTTTGTGCGAAAACAGAATGAACTTTAATAATAATAATATGACCGGTTCAGACTGTACAGTTCCCTCCGTTATAATATGCCTTTATTTACCACGTTGGCTAATTAGCCGGTCCTTCAAGACTTTTATTAGGTGTGTTCAGGAAGTGGTGGAAAAGCGTGGCCCTGTGGGCCGCTCCTGTTGCAGCGCATTATCATTTAGGCCCAATTACGCTGCAGTTAATGAACTATAAATTGGATTGCCGTGCCTGCTGGTGCTCTAACTGAAATTTGTGTTGGAAAGTGCATTCAATAACGCTGATGAAAAGTAATAAAAAGTACGAAAATGTGCTCAAAGCTGATTTTAGTGTATGATGTATGAAAACCTTCGAGCGAGACCGACTTAATTACAAATGCCGAAGACCGCACGCTGATGATCCCAAGTAAATATATTTAAACAAAACTCTAATCACTGTATAGAAGGAAAGCCTGATGTTTTTTAGCCATTAAGCTGATAGATAATAATGTTTTCAAAGTAATTGTATTCATTTACTTAAAAAAAAAACTACTGTTGGCCTGACAACAAAAAAGTGTTTGCATTATTGCAGTTAAAAATTGAGTTAAAAAAAAAGGGTCCAGTAGCACAAGGAGCCATAGCCAGACTTGATCAAGCTCCTCCTACCTGAGAAGATTCAAAGCAAGGAAGTCAAGCAAACTGTGTGTTTTTGTGTTTGTCTCATAGGTTGCGGTCGGAGTTGTGGGAGACATTGGCTCGGGAATGACTCCACCCCCTGAACTCCCGTATCTGCAATTAAGCACTTGTTTCCTCACAGTAAGGTGGACACTTATCTGTTTTGCTGCTTGCCAACTTGACTGCTCTATCTAATTTTCTGCTTCTGCAGCAATCCTAAATTGTACATTTGGGAGGGATGACATTACTGTCAATCACAGCAATCCTAACCAATCTGGAGCATCTAGTCATCACTGAGCTGGTGTTTCCTGTCTCCGTAATTCGCACGTGTGTATGAATGGCAGTCATTGGAAAAAAAAAGTGTAGCGTGAGCTCCCCTTTAGCCTTCCTGCTCCCTGGGTTGTAGCTGTCATGTGACAAGAAAGAGAGCGGGTGTGTGGAAAAGTCAGGAAGCGACAAGAGCAAACTACATAAACTTTATTTTGTATTTATTATTTACTACAAGTGCGCTACGCATTCGCCTTTATCCGCGGCGCATCTTCTCAGCTGCTTTTTCTGGATTTTTATGGCGGATTTTATTGCCTTGTATTGTGTTTTATTCGGATCGACCTATTTACTTCACATAGTCCTGTCGGTTCCTGACTTTTCAGACACCCGGTATTTGTTGTAAAACTTCGAAAGCTATTCGAGAGGGAGAAGGACATGAACAGGGTAAGAAAATCAAATGATGAAATAACTTGGTATGCATTATATATTTCTCTCTCTCCCTCTCTCTCTCATACACACAAACACACACACCACTACAAGCTGTGATATATGAGAACACAAATGCTCCACCTGTGCAGCAACAGGATGTGAGGAAATGTATCAGGAGCTGGACATTGCAGCGGTGCAAAAAGATAAAATGTTGCACAGGCTGCTGATGAAAGTGGAATTTTTTCTGTCTTTTTTTTTAATGGTTCGTCTCCACAGCCAATCAATAAGCAATCTGTTAAGGTTTTACCCAGAGAAAATGCTCTTAATAAAGACTCCCCTTGGGCGCCACTGTGTGCAACAGAGAAACTCGAGCAACAACAGATGCCCCGCCGCCGGCCTGACAGCTACCTGTGTAACACACGCTGGTCAGCCGTGTCCTGACCACTGCTTCCCGGGACGGTAATTCACACCACCGTGCTCCTGACTGATCCCTGGCCAACAGCAGTGATGGAATGTTCTTAGCTCTTGGACCAGATTTCAGATTCCCAACAGCTCTCTGACACAGAGGAGGGATGATGAAAGCAGCACGGATGTGACGGGTTTGAAACACGCAGAGTTGCACGTGTTTGCTGTAAATCAACAAGAGTTAAAATCGTGCCTGCGTGATTCTGCCTTTGTGCCTTTTTGCAAAAAAATTGGTACCACATCATTCTTATTGAGAAGATTGAGACCTAGGAAGAAAAAAAATAAACACTAGCAATTCGACTAAAAATCTTCAGGATGTTCAGGCTGTTGTAGGAAAATAACCAGAACGTGAAATCAAGCAAATTCCCAGATATTCAGAGGCGCTTGCAGATTTGGCCCATGAGGAATTGCATGACATCATCAAGACGAAGCACTCACGTGAGTGCGGCTATCGTAGAAAGTAATTACGTGTGTCTTCACTGGTAGGTGTGTAAAAAAAAAAGAGAAAGAAACCGGTGCTTGCAATTTTGCTAATCCAAGTAAATTTCCACAGAAAAAAAAAGCAATAAATAATGAACAACAGGGTGGTGTGACAGATTGTTTACTGCTTTCAGCCAAAAAGCCTTAACGTTTTGACTTTTCCAGCATTTCAAAGAACTGAATATTTTTGCATTTAAAGCGTATCAGAGGTAAATCAGGACACTGGAGAAACTCAGCGTGCAACATAACAGTGAACTTTAGTTTCATTCAGAACAACAGCTTCATAGACTTTTCTCTGGACTGACAGAACACCAAGAACCGAAAAACGACAACAACAACAATTCAGCACGGACCCCGGGCGCTTTCTAGCGGCGCTCCAACCTGGACTGGGCAACCAATTAAAGACAAGGTGAGGGCCTGAGGCAGTTCTAATGCTCTCCATCTCTCCTGTCTAAGCAGGCTGAGTGGTACTTAGCAGAGTGCTAGGAGAGCACTTCTTCCAAACAGGCAGGAGAGAGCGGGCACAGTGCCCTCCTGAGAGGCAGAAGATTAAGGGCAGCATTAACAAGCCCGGTGCTCTGTGCCAGCGTGACCCACCCTGGTGATGAAAGAGGCAGCGCTATTAAACGACATGAAACTGAACACGAACTCGGACGTGAGAGAGACTAATGCGTGCTATGGCACATGCTCGTTTTTTTTACACAACGACTTTTTTTTTGTTTTGTTTTGCTTTTTTGTTTTTTATGATCTTGATTTTCATTTCCGAATCGATATACATGATGCAGAGCGGATATTACGGGAACACTGATATCGCTTTTGCAAAGCGGCTCATTGCTACCTGCGTATACATTTCAAGCAAACTCGTGTTCCTGTGACACATAATCCATACATGATGGACTAACAGTGCGTTCTTCTTTAACCGCCACATTAGACACAAGTACGTCTGATACACTGGGCTTCTGAAGTGAGCCGAGTGCTCGCTCTACTTTTAGCGGTTAGCCAGCTCACACACACACATACACACACTTACTCGCACACATCCTCCAAGGTTGTTCAAGCTGATCAGCCATGCAAACCGGCTCAGCTAACAAGTCATAGTTTCTTTGAAAGGAAGCTTGAACAAAGCCCCTTTAGCTTCCCTCGGTGTCCCCATACCCGATTCTTGTCTCTGCTTTAATTACACCTCAGAGTGGTGTGGACATGAACTCGAGCTACCTGTGCGCTCTGGACCGACTGAACCGGTCCACTTTCTGTGAGAAGTCCAGTTAATTGCAACTCTGACAAGGATGACGGAGCAAGAAAAGGTGTCGGGGGGGATGAATGGAAGGATGGGGACAGGGATAGGGAAGGACGGCTGTTCCTGGACCACTGAAATCCTTTTAGCTAAAGCTAATGTGGCAGAAAAGACTCTTCCAGCTAAGTCTCTCTCAGTTGCTTTAATCCCTGTATGCGGTGCGACAAAGGGCTCAGTCTCCTGGTGCGTCTGAGGATTCCCTAATTGTCTGTTCTACAGGTAGGTTACACAGAGTCCCTATCACTGATGATTTTCACCTGGTCCTCTCCAGTCATGATACTCTTTAACTCTAAGATGAAACACACAATGAACACTGCCATAGACAACCGCCCATTAACTGCTGAAATGTGAGTCATGGAAAACGACATTCACAACATCTATACTGAGCTTTCATCATTTTGATTGTAGTATGAAGTATGACGTAGCGAAAAAAAAAACACATCTGGATCGAGCGATTCATCTGACCTGTCCTACTGTGAGTGTGGACTGACAACTTCCTCGCTACCAACATTTGGTTCCTACTTGAAATTAGTTCCCAGTTACTTTTTCCCCTGGGAAATTGGTAGACAAGTATAAACATGATTTTCACTTACTTTGCCATGTACGATCTCTCGTTAGAGACAATACAAAGATAAATGAAGCTGGAAACAAAGCAGCTGTATTGTTTATTGACTCGGGTGGATGGACAAAATGGATAGAATAGCTTGTTTGGCTAATGAACCTAGTACAAACCTATTTTTGTTTACATAAAATTCAAACTGATTTAGTCGGTTATCTATGTGGAAGAAGAAGCCTTTATTTTTGCCACATATACATTGCAGCACGGTAAAATTCTTTCCTCACACATCCCGACTTTCAAGGTTGGGATCAGAGCACGGAGTCAGCCATGATACAAGACAGCTGGAGCAGAGAGGGTTAAGAGCCTCGCTCAAGAGCCCAATAGTGGGAGATTGGTAGTGCAAAGGCTTGAACCTCGATCCTCCAATCAACAAGTCAGAGCCTTAGCCACATGAGCCACCACTACCCATGGCTGCAGCTACATATACCTACCTTCATTTTTCATCAAAACTAAAAAAAAAAAACGACTGGACAACGGTTAGAATTGTGACACACCCTCCAAATTCAGAAAACTTAAGTGATACACCATACAGATACGCTCCCTCATGCTAATCTTAAAACTAGCCTGCAAGGCTAATCCCACTATTTTAGCCTTTCCTGTCTTCTCACCAGCAGTGTTCCACTTCACCGCAGCTGTCCTCCAGTCACCCTAAACCATCTCCTTTACCCACTGATGGGTGTTGGCTCTGGAAAGCTCTTTCCATGGATAGTTCATCATAGCAAACCCATAAAAAAGGCACATCTTGAAAAGTCCTTTGCTTTAGGTGTGGTTATGAATGCTGATAATGAGCCGTGAAATTCTTCCCTGTCCCGAGTAGACGCTGAGATAGCAGACAGTGGCTTTTCGAAAAAACACTAAGTGCTTGAACACCTGGTGAGCAAAGTAGTTACCCAGACAGCTGCCAAAAGCTTTTGGAGAAAGTAGAAAAAAAAAAAAAAGAAAAAATACCAACATGCATGACTATTAAACAACATGCAAGACAGAGAGGCTATTTTCTGTGCTGGTAATTGCGTGCACCGAGGTATACTTTATGGATGACTCTGGCTCTGCTATGGGACTAGCAAATGCCATGTTTATAGTATGTGGACGTCTATTTGTCTACGAACAGATATGAGAACTAATGTGTACATAGAGGATGTGCAGAAACCAAAACAGATTCTAGGGTTTTCACTACTACACACTCACACGGATATATAACATGGCCCCAGAATCTGAAAAATCTGGTATGTTTTGAGGGTTAATGCTAGTCCAGTTATATGAATGATTGATTGACAAACTGACTGATTCGTCCACTGGTGAAATTTTCCAAGATACCCCAAGCATTCACTCCCCAGAGGACCAACAAAGCTTGGCGAGGAAGCTTAAAGCCTTCTGGAGAAGCTCGTCCTTTCAAGAGAAAATCCGGGAGTTAAAGGTAAACTTCTATAGGGGTTTTTCTCTTTAACCCTGAAAAGACTGCCAGCCTCCTTTTAGTCATTGATCTCTTTCAGCTAGAGTGTAAACTAGCATGTTAGTGCACTTGGAAAGACTAACCAACACTGACCTTTTCTGTCCTTGTTATTCATAACTAGCCTTTTGATAGAGGCGAGAAATTTTACACCATAACTAAAAATGTATTGTTCCGGCAACACTACTTACATGATTATTTTCCAGTTGCTACATTCACACACACAGAGATTTTATCGTTGTGAGTCTTTAGTCACTGTACCACAAAGTCGCCAGTAGGCGTTTCTATCCTACTGCTGGTTGCCATAGTAACAACTGTTATCAGTTGTTGGTGCAACTAGCATTCCAAATCGGGTTTCTTCTGGCTAAATCGAGTCAATTATGCTCGCTGTCACTCACATTGCCAGAAGTCATTGAAAACAGATGATCTCCCGTCACTTTGACACTGGACATGTGAACGTAGCATTAGGCTAAAGTCAAACGAGGCTTGAAGCCAGAGAAATGTTTTCGGACGCAGCTGCGGAATCGTACACAACTTGGATTCCGACGTGCTTGTACTATGTCTGTTGGACAAAATATTACAACACACATACATATATATAATATATATTTTTATCACTTTATCATCATTGAACAGTTTTCCCCATTGCCATAAAAGTAAAACAACCGAATATAAACGTAATCAAAATGCTAAGAAAAATTAAAATTTCAGATGTCACATATTAGTTCATTCATTCATTAATTTATTGCAGTGTTCAAATATACGTCTATTCCTGTTTCCACTAACACCGTGAACAAAGCAGCTTCTCTCTTTATTATACTTTTATAGTCTTTTAAAGACGTTTTCTGCTTTTCTGTAGTGAAAGGTCACGCCATGACGTATGGATCATCTACTGGTCGCATGTATACACGAGATATGACTTCGCAGTTAAAGTTCAACAAATTTGAACTTTGGGAAGGCAGCGAAATGCAAAAATGCCATGCGTATGAATGGGAGTCAATGGGAAGAAAAGCGCCGTGTGACTGTAGCCTTAGGCTGTTTCTCGGTCTGTCCTTAAGACCTAAGAGCTCACCTGGTCTGAAGTAGGTATGTAACAAATCCACCAGTTTAGATATGGTATCAATTGATTCGTAGTGATCTGAATTTAAGCTTTATCATTTCGGTACAATTTACATACAAATCTGTAAAGCCATACTGGCTCAATTGATTCCTGTGACTCACTAACGACTTTAGTTGCAACCTGCAATTTCTTCATACAACTGGATTTCATTATCCTGTCGTACACAACCTCTCATTAAATGACTAAATGATAGAGGCATACTGAAGAAAATAAAGCTTAGAAGAACAGATAGTTGCTAGTCCAGCTAGCTTGCTTAAGGTAGTTAAAATGTGCTCTGTAAAATAAGTCGAGCATTAAGAGAAATATGTAAAAACATTCTAAGTGAAACCTCAGAATCCTTATTAATAAGTAACAGCGCTTGGTGCCATTCGAGTGCTGGCTCTGCCCCAAAGTCCTCGCAAGTAACCGAACCACTTCTTTGTTTTTTTATGGCCTATAATTTGTCTTAACAGTAGGATGAACGAGAAAAGAGATTCGATAATCCTATTAGTGCAGCACCTGAGCTGGAATGGCTAATCCTGTTGAAACTCACTAGCCAGGATCTATAATCCCCCATATCCAGATGTTCAGCTGACTCCACCATCACCCAGAGGTGAGAGGGCAGTTTATCATCACAAGGGGGGAGACCTGTAGCTGCTGTCCGATCCACTCCTCCACTCGGATTATCCCGGGCCCAGGCTACGTGTCCTGCTACAGAGTTATGGGAAGATCTCTGGTCTGAAAAAGCCCACAGGCAGAAGAAGAGCTTGCTTTGCAAGTTGTGAGTTTTGTTGGGTTATTCTTTTTTTGGGATCCCACATTCTGCTGGAGAATCTGAAAAGTATCATATCCGCTGGAATATTCGACACCTTGTTTCAGTTGCTGGATAGAGTTTGGCATCGGAGCTAAATTTAGATTCTGCTCGGTTCTGGCTACAGGTGAAAATGGATTTCGTTTGCTCTTCTGTATCTGGTAACACTCAGAAATAACACTTACACTTAGCGTTATAGGCCAGTGCAACAGCACGGATCAATTTGCGATCTCAGATGTCAAACATTTGTCCGATTTAACACCTAGTAAACTCATAGTTGAAAGCCCTGTTGTCTCTGTAATGATGTCTCCTACCGCTTTTTTTAAGGTCCGGGTCCAAACCGTGCTGTGTACTAAATTAAGTGTTGCTAAAAAGCAAAGCAGTAAAAGATTCCTCTTTACACGCACTCTTTCTCATCTACACGCAAACCAAAAACCCAATTAAATGGGCCTTTTTCCACAAAAAAAACAACCCTTAACATGTATGTGCAGAATAAAAATGATTCTGGGAAGCCAAGAACATTATACAGCCAATGGTTTGTTGACACCTGTCCATCAGATCCATACCACAGTTCTACCACAAACTGTTGCCACAAACTTCAGTGTACAGGAAGTCTTCACTGGAAAGCATTAAGTAGCACAAACCTGTCTATAAGGACATAGTTTGAGAAGATTGGACTGGAAGATCTTGAGTGTCCTGCATTCTCACTCAACCCCACTGAACACCTTTATGGATGAACTGGAACTCTGACCACACCCCAGATCTCCTCACTCGTACATCATCAGTAACCGATCTTGATCTCACTAATGCTAGCTGAATGATCACAAATCCCCACAGCCACACTCCAACAACTAACCTTCCCAGAGGAATGATGTTCCACAAACAGATATGGGTATCTCTCCTCAGGTATCCAAAAACTAAAGAGTTGTATTTCCACAGACAACAACTTCACACCCTGTAAAGCCGTTATTATGACAGCCTAATTCTCCATTTCACCTGAACTTAACTATTACAAAATATAAGCCCCTGTCTGTGTAGTAGCACATGTACCCTGGACTGATGTACTGTTTTTACACCTCATTAAATAGTCTGAAATTCTTTCATAACCCTTACATTTGTATGTGAATTCACTGTGAAACAATACATCTACTACTAATACTACTACTATTATTACTAGTAATACTACTACGAGTACTGTCCAACAACTGCTGCTGCTAATACTACTATTACAGCTACTACAACTAATACTATTACTACTACTACAAGTACAACAATTACTAATATTATTAATACTACTAGTAGTATTACAACAACTACTAAAACTAATACTACAAGGACAACAATTACTACTAATACTACAAATAGTATTACAAAACTACTACTGCTACTACTAATAATAATCATAATAATAAAAACTACAACTACAACTACTAATACTACTACAAGCACAACTACAATTACTACTACTAATACTACTAGTTAAAAAAAACTACTACTATTAATACTACTACAAGTACAACCACTACTAATACTACTACCACAAGTACAATGTCCAACTACTACTAATACTACTACAGGTACAATTACTACTTCTAATACTACTAGTAGTACAAACACTAATAATAATACCACAAGTACAACAATTCCTACTACTACTACTAGTAAAAAACTCCAACTACTAATACTAGTACAATTATTACTTCCAATACTACAATTACAAATACAGTTACTACTAATAATACTACTACTAGTACAAATCAACTACAACACTACAACTAATACTAGTACAATCTAATAGTACTACTAGTAGTACAAAAACTAATAATAATAATACAATTCTTACTACTACTACTACTACTACT